>JACEGR010006460.1:0-60488 GCA_014170235.1 Listronotus bonariensis | reverse complement strand
CAGCAGTTTAGTTTAATTAAAGATATATTTACTTAATTGCACTAATAAAACAACCATACGTCAATTATGCTGATTTTAGGTTAAGTAAGTAAATATGTATCTAAAATAAACTAAATAGCTGACTTACCTATTAGTAGTTCTTACAATGAAAGATAGTTAATTACATTGTTATTATTTTAATTGTAATTCTGGTACTGACAGAATTATTATATAATTAAAACCAAAATACTATTTTATTTCTTTACTTTTAATCGTTAATAAGTATATCAGCATACTGCTGATATCTCAAAAACCATCAATAATTTTGTGTTTTTATTTTATGCTCTAGAACCGCCCAGAACGACACCGTAGTATTCCATTTTATAATGGAGTTGTTTTGCAGAACCGTTCTATTCTTCCCCTTGCCTCTCATGCACCATCATCGAAGGAGGTACACAAAGTTGTTCTGACACTAATGACATATGCCAAGGGGCAAACAGTAATATATACATGATTATATTTATAAAATATCTGTAATAATTTATTGTGCTTAATTAATTAATCCGAATAAAATTAATATAAACCACAAATGACTTAATCAAAAACCAAACAAAGAACTACAAAACTGGCAAATCTTATAAATAACATGTCAATGGGCAAATCCCACTGTTTTTTTGATGTTTCTTTTAAAACGGTTTTGAAGAACGGCTCTACAAGTTAAAAGAAATGCACCAATTGATGTATAGTGTGTTATACATTTTTGATGTAAAATTTAATACACGGTCAAAAATATGTTTTAATAAAAATGGTACTCCACTTCATTTTTCTAAAATAAAAATACTTTTAACATTCTCATTAGGTTTGGAACAAATTTGATCTCAAGACTTTTTTATTTGGTGTACGGTTTTCGCGTAAATAAATAAAAACATTTCTCGGCATGGTCATTTCGTATAGATAATATCAAGTTTTACAGTAAAAATTTACCTTCGTGATTTATTCTTTAATTAAATAGGGTTTTGACCATGCCGAAAAATTGTTTCTATTTATTTACACGTAAGCCTTGCATCAAATAAAAGAAATCCAAAAATTAAATTTGTTCCAAAAATAATGGAAATTTTAGAAAGTATTTATATTTTGGAAAAATGCAGTGGCGTACCATTTTTTTATAAAAATATTTACCTTAAATCTCTCATGGACGACACGTAAATTTTTTTTCATTGTATGCCAAAAAATGTCTTCTGATGCATAGAAGGCTGTCCCCCAATTTTTTAAAAATACCTGAAATGGTAGTAAAAGATCATTACAAAAAAAAATAATTATTTTAAATTTTTAACACCCCATAGTTCAAAAACTAAGAAGTTTTTGGACATATTTTAATAGGAAGTTTTTTCCTATTTTTTATTGTAGAATCAGCCCTTAAAGTTTGTCGGATAAGTTATGAAACACCCTGTATTTTATTTAGTCTACTAGTTTTTAGTTATAAAAAGAATTTGCATAAATATAACGATGTTTTCTAACATGATATTGCTGCGGGTGATTAAATTATTCCTGTAAAGTGGGTCCCTTGAACCACTTTGCAAATTTATTGGCAAATAATGAATTTAAAACCGGTAATACGGTTACAGTGTTGATGTAAATTTTAAATAAATATCAAATATTTGAGTTTTTAAACATGAAAAAAGGGTGTATTATACACTAGTTGAAAAAATTAAAAGATACAAAAGAAATCCAAAATTTCTAAGGTTTTTGAAGTAACTCGCCTAAAAATATCGTAGTGAAATTTAAATACCTAAGCGTTCTAAAGCATAAAGTTTTAAGATCTTACAAAAATAATAATAAAGACCGTGTACCGCACAAGTCGAAATTTTTTCGGTTCGGTTTTTTTTTTGGTCTACGTGGAAACTTTTTCTTTACTTAACAACTACAGAATCGAATATTTTTTTATTTAGCTTTAATTTTTTTATTCAGCTGTTTTTTTTTAAGTTTCATGCAAAAACTTCCTACCGAGATATTGAACTTTAAATAAAAAAAAGGATCTTTTTGTCATTGACCATCAATATCTCAGCAACCACTGATCGCACAAAAAAATTAAGAATGGTTTAAATTTATAAGAAAAATATTTTTTGTTGGAATGTTTCATTTTTTCAGGATTGTTATTATTTAAAGTTAAAATCGTTAAGGCACACTTAACATTACTGGGTTTCTCTATATTTTTAATTCAGCGCTTGATTTTTAAAAACCACAAAAAGACCTATTTCTTGTCTTGATTTTTAAAATTAATGTAAAGAATTAAAAAAACGTAGCCGATTTTTGTAAAGGATTTATTCAAGATTTTAAAACCCTTCTTAATTTTGTTGTGCAATCAGTGGTTTCTAAGATATTAATGATTAAAGGCAAAAGATTCTTTTTCATTCAAAGTTCGTTATCTCAGCGAGATGTGGTCGTATCTCAAAGTCGGTCTATATAAGGTCACGGCATTCGGACATATTGCTTTGACGTGTTATGACGTCACATCTCCCATTTTTCGGCCATGTTGTTCAGTGCCGGAGATATACAGTTTATTGTATTAGTAGAACAACCGTTTATACATCAGTTTTTAATTATTATTAAGTTGTAAATTCTTTTATTTTAAATAAAAACATTTGGAATTACATCTTTCAACAAATATCACTACCAAAACAATGCAAAATGAAATGCGCAAATTCTAGACACCACTGGATTGATCATTAGCTTTGTTTTTACCCAGTCTTGCCAACTTTTCTCCGTGGAGTGCCCCTCCTTGCGTCCCCAACCTCGAACCGCCTAAAAGTTGAGGATATGTCGCAACCTTATAAATATAAACTAACCAGAACTAACCTTGGTCGTATCTAACTTTAAAAAACCGGCATTAAGGCTAAATGAACAAGTTATCCGATCCATATAAAGGGTAAGTTGTTTTTTTCCAAATTTGTAGGCAAAAAAACGAAAAATTTCGAAAAAAATCTTTTCGGTATTCACTAGGATTGCGCAATAGACATTGCACAGCCATTTGAACACCTCAAAAATATAGATTTTTATTTGTATCCTTAAATTTTTTCACTGGTGTATTTGGTATTCATAATAAAAAAGACAAACAAACAATATACATATTTATATAACTTGTAAAGTGTCAAGCTTTTGCAAATATAATTATACAGGGTATTTTACTTAACACTTATAATGCAGGTATTTTAAAATTCGAAGAACTAATTCGGTAGGCCTACTTCGCTGGGCGTTAATTATATTTTTCTCTGAACTTTTCGTTGAATCATTATGTAATATAGACTATAACACTCCTGAATAGTGTAGCTTTCTAATTGTGAAAAATATTTCATAATTGGTTCAGTATTTCCGAAAATTAGCCACACACAAACAAACAAAGTTACAAACTTTGCTTTCTTATAATAATAATATTAATATAGAAGTATAGATACAGACGAACCAAGACGAAAAATTCATTAAAAATTTCATTTCTTAAAAAATACATTTTTGATAACAATTTTTGCTTGTAAAAAAATATAATTTATAAGAAAGAATTTTTTGTATACAGGTAATTCAAAACCACTACCATTTTTTTTTAATCGGCTTACTTGGTGGTTTTCAAAATTTGTTATGTAATTGTTTAAGGCGCAGGGGCGTAGCTACCGCCCTATCAGACATGTTAATGTCTGATAGGGCGGACTATGTATGTATATGCCAAACTGTCACATTGGACGGGTCATGGTTAGTTCTGATCAGTTAAATCATTAATAAAGCGAATGAAAGAAAAAGATTTAATTAACTATGACCCCCAATGTGAGAGTTTTGCATGACCGTCTATAGCGCTTCGAAACAATAAAATTACACATACTTGTGCTTCTTACTGTAGTATGCAAAACACACTGTACGACTAATTGTTATCAAATTGATCATAGTCATTTACCTAACAAGGACTACGGCAAATGCCAGATGATGGTCGACTTTAAGGACAGTACTTTCTTTAATTTTTCCTCTAATGTACATTGATTTAACAATATTTTACAACAATTTACACTTACTAAAGTGCGGACAATCACATTTAGGGTAGCTTATTAAAAAAAACTCTTTTAAAACTGAAATATGTCAAAATGTTGCAAATTCGGTCTATATAAAGTCACGACAGTCGGCCATATTGCTTTGACGTGTTATGACGTCACATCTCCCATTTTTCGGCCATGTTGTTCAGTGCCGGAGATATACAGTTTATTATATTATTAGAACAACCGTTTACACAACAGTTTTTAATTATTAGTATATTAAAAAAAAACACTATTTTTAAATTAATACTTTATTGTAAATAAAGGTCAATCAAATATAACTTGTACATAAATAAAGAAAGAAAATATATTACCTAAAGTCTATACGGAGTATATCTTGTATTTCTAGGCGTCTTTCTTATGGGTCCAAAACGTGCTGCTTCGGGTTTCTGCTTGAGCTGTTTTCGTGCGTCGAAAATTTTACCAATTTTTCTAGAAACATCTTTCTGTCCGTTTGTAGAAAAAGTCTGGAATAATCCTGACGACTTATTTTTGTAATCATTCCTGGCCGAGTCCACAGAGCAAACATCTGTTTCTGTTCTTCAGTTTTAGCATCTTCAAATCGTTTTAGTAGTGTAAGGTCTCCTTGTACAATCGAATAGAAAAATGTAGAGCTCCGAACTGTTGACAGCAATGATGCAGGATCCAGTAGTCTCAATATAACACACCAAATCTCAACGGGGAGGTTTGGCATTACAGCGGCATAGGCACTCACAAAAGGAAGCAATTGGTACATGATGGAGTAGTTAACAGTAGAGCAGTTAGGAAAATAATGACGTGTGAGCTAAGAATCCTGCCTTATATACCAAAGGTTGGTGTACTCAGCCGTGAAGTATCTATTGAAGTATACACCAACACCCCGAATTGCATCAGAAATGCTTAGCAGTGCATAATATTCCATCAATCCAATATCCAGACATCAAAGTATTCAGTTATATACTGGGTTAGTAAAAAGTACCGCAACTTTTAAATATCTTTAAAACTGCCAAAGCTACATTTACCAAATTTAGTATCTAAGGTAATTTGGATATGTGGAATTAAATAGTGATAGCGGCACTGTTGCCAGATTTCAGATTTATTACGTTTTAGTAGACAAAGCGGCGAGGTATGGTAAAGGTTTTTTTATAAAAACGTTTATTAAGCCGCGAACCAATTAAAAACGGCTTTTGTCAAGGCTCCACCGATAGCTGCAAATTGCAAAATTAGTTATGTATAAGCGGGATTATAAAAACGAGCGGAGGCATTTTGTTTCAGTTTTTATGATTTCTCTTATTTATTGCCAACCAATCTTAATTACTCTAAGAAAATATTGTTAAAAATATAAATAACCAAGTATAAAAATTAAACTATACAGATTATTTATTAAGTAATTGTGTAATCTGTAGCGATTTAACGCTTTAAGAGCTAAGCTCGGTAGCACGCGGCACTTTTTTAACCCAGATATCTTAAAAACATCTGTTCAAATCAATTTTCACCACGTATATCTTTTCAGTTGTCAGTTGTTAAAAAATAAAAATTTTAATTCATTTTTTTATATAGAAATTTTTAATTTTAAATTTGTAAAAGTTACAGAAGACGGCGCCCTTTATAGAGCTTACAATCGAATTGAAAACAAATTTTAATTTTCACCCCACAATACCCCCTCTGGTTGAATCTTGTGATAATACGCCCTTTAATAACAAAATTATTAAAAAAAAACAAAACCAAATTAAATATTTGGCGCACCATATCTCCAAAATTATTCACTGTTAGACTAAGGTAAGTTAGGTTAGATCATTAGGGGAAGGTTGCCCAAAACGGGATACCTAAAGTGCTTTGACCCGAAACTCACTAACCATGCTACTGATATCTATCTTTTTTACCGGTAACTTTCCCATTGACTCCTTTTTATGTCAATCTATAGTTATTCCTTAAAAGCTTGATGATAACAAAGAAAAATAATATTTTTAAAAAATGTAAAGTATCCCGTTTTGCCCACCTGGTCGGGTAAAATAGGATAGTATTTGAATATGATTAAAAAATAGTATGTAAAGTAAATTATATTTATTGAACTTAAAAAGTATCAAATTATGCATCTTTTATTAATAATAAAAATAAACAACATTTTATTCCCGACAAAAATCGCACAAGTAAGGCTCATCATCGTTTTCGACTCCGGCGCAAGCTTCGTGAGCCCAACGTCGGCAGTGCTGGCACATAACCCAACCGTCTTTAGTCTTAGATTTAGAATATAGTTCTGTACATTCGTTCGTTCGTCATTGTTTTCATCTTCTTCTGAACTGCTGTCTGCTTTCTTTCTTTTTATCTTTTCTGTTCTTTGCTTAGTAACAAATTTATTAGTTTTACCTTTTACTTCGTTTTTTCCTACTTTCTGATTTTCTTCTAAGTATAGTTTGGGCTTCTTAATGGGCATTTTCTCTATAGATGTTTCGAGTTCTTCTTTATAAGGTGTTGAAGTTAGCACAGCCGTTTTTCCTCTTCTTTTATCTTTTGCATTCATTTTCCTTTCTGCGTGAGGAAGTGGAACTATTTGTTCAGGAGTTATTTGAAATTTTGTTATAGTGTACGAACAAGAGGGGGTTGAATTTTCATAGAATTTTCTACAAAAAACAGGAGGAGGGATATTATGCAAAATTTCCTTTTCTGCAAGCGGCTGATGCGATTTTTGTGGTGTTAAAAGAACTGGAGATCGTGTTCTTGGAGAATTGCCAATATTTTCTGCATCAGGGCATGCTTCTTCTACAACTCGGTTTTGTGGTATTCGTGATGGTGTACGCGGTGGAGAGCGCCTATTATTTTCTTCGACTTGAACATCCGCAAGATTGTTCACCGGCATATCTGTAGTTTTCGCTGGATCAAACATGCAGTCTTCGAAGATTTCCGGATTGAGGGGTTGAATACCTGTTTTTTTAAACCCATTTACAGCTGTTTGGATGCTAGCTGCTCTCAAATATGATTTTCCGAAAAGCTTTCCGATTTGGAATATTGTAACTGGTCGACCTGGATGTTGCTGCATCCATTTTTGAACCTCTGACGTATAGTAGGTGCTTAGTGGCGCCATGAAACTGACGTCTAGTGGTTGTAAGCGGTGTGTAGTGTGTGGTGGAAAACATATAATTATAACACCGCTTTCTCTGCCTCTCTGTATAACCTCTAAATTTTTTTGTGTGGGTGGTATGTCCCTCCAGCAGTAAGAGGACAGGATGTTCTATGGAGGCATTGGAAAACTCAATAAACTGAATAAACCATCTTAAAAAATATCCTTTTGCATCCATCCTGACGAATGATAAAAAGCTTTACTTCCAGGAGGAGCATCATCTAGCAGCTCCGGCTTTGCTCTGGATCTCGGAAAATAAACGTTGGCGGCATAAATACGCCAGAAGCACTCATACAAATTTCCACAGTGACAAGAACGCCGCGTTCAGATGAAGATATACACCCAACTTGTTTTTTCCCACGCATCGATAAACATTTTGATCTTTTTTAGGTACTGTCATTATACCCGTCTCATCGACATTGTAAATCCGTTCGGGTGGTATTTTATATTTTTCAAGTACGTCAGAAAGCAATGAAAAAAATGTTTGTACGGCAGGTCTATTAAAGCCCATGGCTCTAGCAAGCGATGTTGGCTCAGGGGTGCGAAGTTTAACGTTTGGATGTCTCTCTAGAAATTTGTATAACCATGTTTTACCAGCCATTTTTTTGTCTTTGTTAAATGGATGAGCTAAGCCATTGCGTTCAGCTAACTGAAAGGCCAAACTTCGACGGTCACTCAAAGTAAAACCATAAAGTCGTGATTCCATATACAAAATGTGTTGCACCAACTCTTCTTCTTGTTCTTCAGAGAAAACTTGTTTGTGGCGCCCTAGTCCTTTTTTGCCGAATACTCTCGTTCAAGGCTCCCTTTTTAATTTTTTTACTCTCGCTTCAACGGTTGTTCGAGGTACCCTAAACTGTTTTGAAGCCTTAAGATAACCCATTCTTCCTTCGAGAACCTCTTCTATGGCTTGTTGCATACATTCCTCATTCCAAGACTGCCGATTAGTTTTTCGTGTATATTTTTCCATAGTATCCTAAAACAAATCAAAAGACTTTGCAAATAAAATAATCACCCTTCTGCTAAAAACAGAATGTAGTGTACCTACTGGTTCTCTCTTTTAGCAGATGAGATAATAGATAGCGATGGACAAAACGGGATAGTATCCTGTTTTACCCAACCTCTAGGTATCTTATTTTACCCGACTGCACATATCCAAAAGTTAAACTAAATTTTTACAATACAAAAAAATAGTGTGGCATTTACTTATACCTCAAAAGAAAGACAAATATCTACAGAATCATAGAAACTACTCACCGTCGTTTAATGCTTTTGTTGAACCCAAAAAATATCGACGAAACACTAACAAAACAAATAGCCTAACTTTGCTATATCACACTGTCATCTGTCACTCATCACAGTTACAAAATTGATCAGAATCGTCACTTGCTAGGTTTATACAATGGTTATTTCTAGCGATTAACGCGCACATTCGTCAGATGGCGCCGCCTGTTTTGAAATAAAGGCCGGTATCCTGTTTTACCCGACTATGCTGTTTTGGGCAACTTTCCCCTATATTTTAGTCTAAGGAACTGAACCATTTTTTCTTACCTTCTAAAGACACACCGTATATTGTATAAACGTTATAAAATAAATGCCTTTCTAATTTAAGAGGATGCCGTACACGTTATAAATTGAGCTATAAGTTGTAAATTCTTTTACTTTAAATAAAAAACATTTGGAATTACATCTTTCAACAAATATGACTTCCAAAACAATGCAAAATGAAATGCGCAAATTCTAGACGCCACTGGATTGATCATCAGCTTTGATTTTACCCAGTCTTGCCAACTATTCTCCGTAGAGTGCCCTTCCTTGCTTCCCGACCTCGAACCGCCTAAAAGTTGAACCTTATAAATATAAACTAACCTTGAAAATGTTGTATGTTTTTGGCTATTCATTATAGAAACGAGTTCGTACTGCCCAGGGTTGCCACAATGATTTTTATAAAAGTACTAGATTCCAGAAAAAAAGTACTAGAAAGTACTAAATTTCACAAATAAGCTAAAGCTAAAAAAGTTTTAACATTCAGTAACTTTTGATCCGATCCATTTGTCGTCTTGTAACACCTATCCTGGTGATATTGTAGCTGTTTTTCCGATCAAAATAATTTTAAAGAGCAAAAAAAAACAAGGTCCTCACCTTGTTTTCTTTCAATTTTCAGTTGTACGTACTGGTTTTTCCGATCAAAATAATTTTGAAGAGCAAAAAAAGATCCTCACCTTGTTTTTTTTCAATTCTACGTACTAAATTCAATTAAATTCAAAATCATCACACAGCCACTTCATTTAAAAAAAAAAGTACTTGATTTTGATCAGTACGTACTAGACCACTAGATTCTATTAAAAGTACTAGATCTAGTACAAATGTACTAGGTGTGGTAACACTGGTACTGCCTGTGGTACAGTTCATCAGCTGTTCACGTTTTGTGCCTATCTTCATGGTGTTTATGTCTTTGCGATATTGCCGTTATTACGATTACTTTAAGGAAAACGGCGTATCTGTTTTCGGGTTTACCATAGATAACCTACATTTAGATCCGCAGTGGCAAGAAGCATTTTTCGGGTTTTTTCGACCTCGCGCAGTGGGTATGCGCACTTAAAAGCCATGGCAAAATATAAACACCGACACCCCGTACCATTCGTCCGCGGTCAGACCGTAACGCTCATTAGCTACCGTACTTCGAACAGAAAACCAGGACGTCGTCAACAAATTCTTTTCTATAATGCGGATAGTTTGTTTGGAGCCGGGTGCGTTTACCCTCAGCTGGCTTGAGCAGAAACCGGTTTTTCGCCCATGAAATGTAACTTTTGTTTCGCGCAGGTTATAACATTGGCAATCCATCGAGATCAGTGGGCTTTACGCATCCGAGTTGTATATGGTGTTGATTTCTTCTAATAAGAGTCAATTTGAATATTGAATATCCACTTCTAAAGAAGGGAGAATATAGTGAAATAAAGTTAGTTTCTGTTAGTATTGGGCATATACTAATAAAAAATATTAACTGCAATTTGGATACAAGAAAAAGAGAGGCTACAAGCATGTGTAATTTTATTGGTTCGAAGAGATATAGACGGTCATGCAAAACTGTCACATTTGGGTTTTCAGGTTAGTTCTGGTTAGTCAAGTCTTTTTTAAATTTGCTTTAAGGAACCTATATAATATTTAGATTAATTTTTAAAATATTCGCACAATCTGACAACGCCGTTAGTATTTGTTATAAAATGTCAAAGATATCAACAAGATTTAATAATTAGACGCCACAAAAACGTACGTTTTTAAGTACGTAATGAAAAACGATTTTTTGCAAATTCAACTGTCCCTAAAGTCGACCAGCACCAAATACCATTTTTTAAGTAAGGGGCTTTTTAATAGAAATTATTTTCATGAAGTCATTTGCCTAGACAGAACCATTTTCCCAAAATTACCATTTGATTGCGACATCTACATCAATACCAAATTTCTTTAAAGCTGAGTACAACACCTTTTATTGTAGACATTAGACATCTATTACAAAATCAGATTAATGTAAAACTCAATAGTTACGACCAGACCCATCGAATATTGTGAAATTCGTTAGAAACGAGTTTACTAACATGAATTTGTTATGCACGGTAGTGTTTTTTGGCAATTTTTCATTTCTGGAAAAAAAAATTTTTCGGTGCTTAAGCAAAATTTTAATATACATGTAGAAAAGAACTCCTACCAAGTCTATGCTCTTAATATTAATGTTAGATACTTTACAATTTAAATTTAAAGTTTTCTTATTTAAAAATAGTTTTTTTTTTAATTTTTAATACTTAGCCACTTGTAACTATATTGTAAACCGTTTTGGGGAATCTTACGGCATATTTCACGCCCTTTGACACTGCTTTGGAGTTTTTTTGTGTAACTTGAACAGGTTCGCCGGTACGAGTTGCCAAAATCCAATGTATATATTTTTTTAATAACTGCAAAAAATAATAAGGAAAAAAGTTGACTCATCAAAACGTAAGCAATTGATATCGGGTAAGACCGCCCAAATAAAATTGCTCTGGTCAAGGTAGCACCAAATCATATATTTGCCAATTACCTGTGCAGATATTCTAGCTTTTGGTAAAAATAACAACAAAATAATTTATCTATAATATTTTTATGTAAAATATAATAATACTAATTTATGTAACAGTGTCTTTTTTAGGAATGGGAAGTTTGACAGCACAAGCCGTTAGGCGAGTGCGGCAATCTTATAAGTAAAAGAAAAGACACTTTATGCATGTGTTACATACTATATTTTTTCCACGACCGTAAAAAAATTCCCAAAATACCATTTTATACATGTTCTATTTATCTAAACTTATTATTTTCATTTTTGCAGCACAGCCATTATATTGCAAAAGAAAATCATAGCCTCCTTTTTTAAAAGATAATGATTCTCTTCACAACTATGCATTTATGATTTAATTTTAGAAAATTAAATGTACTTACTTTTGTAGAAATAATACTAAAACAGTATAAATTCCTTTTCAATTTCTTAGTCATCCAAATTCATTGTTACTGTTAATTTTCAATAATTTCTATTGAATTTATTTGCAAACTGTCAAATTTTAAAACTAGTGACACATGAACTAAAAGAAATAATGACGAAATCAAAGGTAACTTTACCGTTTGGTACAGTTGATGTCGCGTTTACTGTTACATTGCATAAATTGATATTTAAGTTTATTGTAGTAGGCGTTGAAACAATACACTTATTCAAAGTGTAAAAAAAGAAGAAGAAGCGAAAAAAATTAAATTTGCTTAGGTGGGCGCCGCTTCCCGGACCTCCCTATATTGTTTGCAAAAAAAAAAACAGGGTTTCTACTACTACCACTTCTACTACTACTTAAGCTACACAAAGAAGTAAAGAATTGAATCTATAATTTTTAAATATTTTTTCATCAGAACCAATATTCGTAAAGCAGCCGAGCATGGAACTAAAATTATTTCAAACTATCTAACACATTGTGAATTTTAGACCCTTTTTCACAGACAAGAATATTGAATAACATTAAAGTAATTGATAGATCCCTATAAAACGTAACAATGTCTGGCATAAAAGGTGTGTTTAAAAGTCGTAATACCCAATTTTAGGCGATTAACCAATTATAGAACACTATTTACCAGACTTGGGTCGAATACTGAAAATCCGTATACAAATACGAATACCTACAAAAAAAGTAATCGAATATTCAGTATTCATGAATACCAAGATCCGATATTCATGAATATTGAAGCGCAAAAGAAAGGTCCTTTCCTTCCAGAAATAACATCCTTATTCTCAGTCCTTAAAATTTTGAATAAAAAAACAAAAACAAAGGCCTTGGCCTATTATCCTTTTATATTTACCATTTTGCTATTCGAATACTGATAATCTCGGTATTCAAATACAGCTATTCACATTTCGGTATTCGAATACATAGTATTGTCGAATACCTAAAATTCCGGTATTCAAATACTTCACATCCCAGTATTCAAATAATCAAAAATTGTATTCGAATACCATCATTTATAAACGGTATTCTGAATACAAAATCCCGAATACTGACCAAAAAGTTTTCTACGGAATACCGAATACAAAACACACAGATGTATTCGAAAACCATTCGAATACCAGCCCGATGTATTCTGAATACGATTCAGAGTAACCAGTATTCGAATAATGCCGCCCAACAGAAAAACCTCGTATGTGCATATGATAAATTCATATAACATATGGTGTTTTTTCGTTGGGCGGCAGAATACTACCCAACTCTGGTATTTACCAATGCGCTGTGTTGACGATTATTTTTTGTATTGTACGTCAAAGATGTCACCAATTATTACCGGGGTTTAGAACCGTTGCGGTGTCGGTTGATCGGGTAAAAGTGATGACTGTGTTTTGAAGGTTTATCCAGGGCCATTCGTTGAAGTTTCTCGGAAGGAATACATATGATGGAGATTTAATCTCTAATCCGAAAAGTTTCACAATTTGAATTGCATTGCATTGCACATGACGCGATATCCCATAAACTACTGATGTGTTCAGTTAACAGCCTGGTTAAAGTTTATAAAATATTAACTTGATAATATTAATTTAATATTAAACCTCAAACAAGATTGTTTTGTTGAAAGTGTATATAAATTTAACAAGCATAAGGCCGGCGTCACTCTATAGGATGTTTGAGAAAATTTTGGACAAAATTAGATATATCAGAAAGGATGACTCGTAGATATTCAATTTTTGCACGAAACTGTAGTTGATATATTTAACTATAAAAAAAGAGTCTCTAAAAAATCTTAAGTGCAATGTGTTTATACACATCTCCTTAAAATCTTAAAGTAAAAAAAGCCTTTTTAATCATAACTTTTCTACCACTTCAGATATTTCCACAAAATTTGGAACTCTTCTTGGAACCATTAAATTAATTTTTTGCTGTAAAAGTTTTAAAAAACATTTATCAGTGGCGTTTAAGATTTGTATTGAATTTTTTAAAGAGAAAAATAGTACGCCACTGGTTTTTTCTCAAATTAATATTATTTTTAAAATACTCTTTTACTATGGGAATAATGTTCTTTTTACCTTTCGGCGTCTTGCTACCTAGGGCCGACCAACACCCCCATAGGTGGTGCACTGCGACCTTAGAGGCTTATTTTGCCTTGACCCCTACTCGTTTACATTCCATAACTTGGATGGTTGGACTCTTTGTTTGACCTCCGGACAGTGCGGACGTGCCCAGAGGACTACAAAGTTCTTCCCGGGGTGGCGGTTAGAGGTGCCGTACGGACCTTTTTACCTTCGGGGATCAAGGAAAGATTCACGCTAAATTGACGGCATCTTTTTTTTGGAGCTAAGCGCTGTGAGCGAAGATTCCTATATGCTGATGGTATCCTGTTTGGTAGTAAACACGAGGTATTTCTCAAATGGCGGGCAATAGATAAGTGTGCCATGCGAACTATCAGTAGTGAAAGTGAAGGTTATACGTAACACCAGTAGCGGCTCTTGGTTTGACAGCCGACAGTTTATGCATTGCATCGATTGTAGAATTGTTTTTGTTTTCTTTTTGGAATTTCTGGAAGCTACGAGCTCGATTCTCCAGATTTTCCGCCGACGAAGCCCTGGAAAGCATAGTCCGGAAGGGGAGAGCTGGTGGATTGGACCTGAAGGGACCAAAACCAAGAAAAACAATAGAATAGAATAGAACTTGGATGGTTGCAGCTCGGTCCGTTCGTTCACTTCCGAGCCTAAAACCGCGTGCCCGGTCACACATCCAAGTTTTGGCCGCCCCTCCTCAATGCTTAACTCCGGTGATCGACGAGGCCGACCCCACCGGAACAGCAACAAGCGCGGCTCGCGGCTTGGAGATAATGTGGTCTCCTGATATTTTTCCATACGACGAACGGTTTTCGTTTAAAAAATAAAAGCCATTTTGATGCATGGCAAAATCGCTAAAATCTGATATGGTGTTCTATTTTTAATTGTAAGTTAGTTTTTTGACTATGTACTAGCTTCCTACTTTCTAAGAGCAACAACTTTTTGACCTTACTTTAATACAAATTAGACAAAAACGAATTTTAGATACAAGACACCATATCAGATTTGAGCGATTTTGCCATGCATCAAAATTGCTTTTACCTTTTAAAAGGAAAACCGTTCGTCGTATGGCAAAAATGGTAAGAGACCCCAAAGAAAATAGATATTACTTTGAAGAAAAAACAGTGGCGCACTACTTTTTTCTTTGAAAAAAAAAGCCATTTTTTTCTTAAAATTTTAACACCCTGTATTTCGAAAAGGAAGCGTTTTGGACATAATTTTATTGAAAAAACTTTCTTATTTTTTTGCAATATATACAGTGTTAAAAGGAAAGTACCAACTTAAAAATAACCCTGCATATTAAAAAAAAGATGATAACCAGTCTATTTTTGACGCCTTACTGTTGAACTAAAAATCATTAAAAAAATTGTATAATTATTATTGCCCGACAGGTTTTGAAGCCAGCTTTGACTTAATAATACAGTCAAACCTCCATAAGTCGAAATTTTCTCTAAGTTGAAGTTTATTGCTGTTCCTTGCTCATTTGCTACAATTGCCACCTATAGTCTTTAACTTGAAATCTCTTTTCATCGAAGTAAATTCGATGTTCCTTGAATTTCGAGTTATAGAGTTCCAATGAATTGGTAAAAAATTTAGGTGTTTATGCTTGTATAGGATTTTTTTTTGAAAATTTTAGATTTGAAGGAGATATAACTAAAGTGCACTTGATTTTTGGTACTATTTTTTTTTTTTTTTTTGAATAGTTTACATTAACTACATTTTCGTGCAAAAATCGAATATCTACGAGTCATTCTTTCTGAGATATATCATAACTTTCTCAAACATCCTATAGTGCGTCACATGTGCGGAAAATCAGAACGGAACTGTGAAATTTCTTAAATTTAGTTGGTTACCTTGATCGGCTGACCTTTTGAAAATTTAGGCCAGTTAAATTTAAGAAATTTGACAGTTTCGTTTCTCTTTTAACGCAGATGAAACGCCACTCCGGCTTAATATATCACAGGATCTCACCAAACTGAGTGCTTTTTATTTATATTAAAGTGCACAATATTATAATACAATATAGCAGACGGGTGCAGCCGCCCCTTTTACTGCTCACCCCCATTCGTTGCACCCCGCTGAGAAAGGCCCTGCTAAGCGAAATATAAGTTTGTCGCATTTTCTCAACAACACAAGAATACAAAAACCGAGGGAAAACTTCTCAGCGGTTGGTAAATATTACTAAACGTCTTTTCATAAGGACTAATATTCGTAAAGAAGCATGGAGTGGGACTAATATTATTCCAAACTATCTAACACATTGTGGATTTTAGACCCTTTTTCCCAGACAAGAATATTGGATAACATAAAAGTAATTGATAGATTCTTTTAAAAACGTAAAAATGTCTGGAATACAAGGTGGATTTAAAAGTCGTCTTGTGCTTGAGAGTTTTGTTCAGGGCCGTTTCTCTGGGATTTTCAAAGAGAATCTTTAGTGCAAAAAGTTTTACAACTAGAATTGCATTGCATTGCGCATGACACAAAACCCCGTAGAGTAGTAATAAGGGTTTTTTTGCGACTATGTTTTTTTATCGGTCCCGTTGGAAAATTTGTTAGAAGTACAGGGTTGGCACAATTGGGCGTTTTTATAGGCTCTCAGTTATTACTGGAGTTATTAAAAACCGAAGTAGGTGTTATGGGCTCGATTTTGGACAAACCTAAAATGGCGTAGTCAGAATTTTAATAAAATTATTTATCTACCCAATCAGCACAGTACGTACATTTTACATCCATTTTACGTCGTTACGTCCAGGGATCAAAAATTTACGTCTTATGTATGTACTTTAAAGTACGTCTTATGTATGTACTTTAAGTACGCACATAAGACGTACATTTTAGAACCATCTTACGTCTTATGTATGTACTTTAAAGTACGTACATAGGTCGTACATTTTAGAAATATTTTACGTCATTACGACAAAGGATCTAAATTGAACATCTTATGTACGTATATCTAATCCGTCTTATGTATGTACTTTAAGAAACCACCTATACACGTACATTTACACCTTATATATACAGTGTGTCTAGGGAATTAAGTTGGCGTCATATGGAATTTTTTTTATTATTTATTTTACAAAAAAAGTTATTCTTTATAAAAAGTTCTGCATAGTCGAGAACCTACAATACAATTTTCAGATATCGAATTGTGTCGGTCATCTATAAAATGTAATTTTTGCTCAAGAGGAAAGTACCTGTATTTTTTCCTAATATCTTAAATTGTTTTAAAGAAAAGATGTTTAGAATTAAAAATTGCTTTCAAATATACAAGTTTTTTCATTTCTAAAAAAAAGATTTTTTCTGCGAAAATCGAGAAATATAAGTTTGTACATTAGTGGCATTGTACATTCTTTATGTTATAGTAACAATAAATTAAAAAAATATATTTCAAACTGCTCTATGGCATTTATATTCATAGAATGTAGTGCACTAATGTACAAACCCAAATAATTATCGCAGAAAAAAAAACATTTTTTTATATAAATAAACAAAATTGCATATTTAGGGGTAATTTTGAATTATAAATATTTTTCTATATAACAAATTTTGATATTAGCAAAAATACAGGTACTTTACCCTTGGGCAAAAATCACATTTTTGGTCAATCCTCATAGACGACTGATACAATTTGATTTCTGATGGTTGCTTTTAGTTTTTAGACAAAAATACAGGTACTTTACCATTGGGCAAAATTACATTTTTGGTCAATCCTCGTAGACGACTGATACAATTTGATATCTGATGGTTGCTTTTTAGGTTTTAGACCATGCAGAACTTTTTATAATAGGTAACTTTTTTTCGTAAAATCAATAATAAAAAAGTTGCCCGTATGACGCCAAACGTAGACACACTGTATAGAGCCTATACAGGGGAAACCAAAGGTTTGTTGTTGTATAAAAATACAGGACGTTTTTTTCTATCCTTCTTGGTTATAGTTAAAAGTAGGTGGCAAAATATAAATGAAAACCCTGTACGTTTTTGATTTTCAAATTTTCAAAAAGTCTAATTTTTTTGCTCAATTTACGTCCAGCTTACTTCTATAATCAAAGAAAATGTACATACATATATACGTACATAGTCAAAGAAAATGTACGTACATAATACGTATATACGTACGTACATCAGAACATTAGACGTATAATATGTACGTACAGTGAATGTACATTTCTGCGGAAAATGTACGTGCATAAAACGTCTTATAGATGTACTACGTACTTTTGTGTACGTACATAAGATATATGTTACATCCTAAAGTTACGTACATAAGACGTAAATAAAACGTACCTTGGCTGATTGGGTAAGAGATACGAAGGGAAATTTTAAAAATTGTCGTTTTTGATTTTACCCTATACAGTGTGTCCCAGGATAGGTGTTACAAGAGGACAAATGGACCAAACATTTTTGAATTTTTAAACGTCCTTTTGGGAAAAGTTTTCGCATGGTTCAAAACTAATAAATATAAAGTTTTACTTCGATTGGTAGTATACAGGGCAAGTTATAACTAAAAATATTAAAAATGACCAAGAGTAAAAGTACCTTTATTTTTAAGAATGGGACAAAATTTTATTTGTTAATGTCCTCTACAACATTACATTTTATGTCAAAATTAAAAGTTAAAGAATTAAACTAAAAAAAAAAAAATTTTTTTATTTACTTTAAATTCGATGTCTTAAGCCAATTATTTTAGAAACTGTTATTTTTTTAATTTAGCTCCCTCTTACTCATTATTTAAGTTATAATGCGTAATGTAAAATTGACAATTACAATTTTTAATCTCATCTTTTAACTTCAAATTTTGACACAAAATGTAATTTTCTACAATATTTACTCATACAATTTTGTTTTATTTAAAAAAGTTAAAGTAGTTAGTTCCTGAGCATTTTTCATATTTTTAGTTATAATTTGCCCTGTATAATACCAATCAGGGTAAAATTTTGTATTTATTAGTTTTGGACCATGCAACCAGTTTTTCCAAAATTTCGCTTTAAATTCAAAATTTGTGGTCCATTTTTCCTTTTGTAACACCCATCCTGGGACACACTGTATATCCTTTAATATAGAAATAGCAAAAAACCATTACGACAATTTTTGTAAAACTTTTAACGTGGAATTTACAGAAAGTATTCGATTTTCCATACAGGGTTGCGTCAAAAGTTACGATGACAACTTCATGTTTTTCTTATGGAACACCCGGTATATAGTTTTACTCAATAATAGTCCTTGTCACTGCAATAACAAATATAAATAACATAGTATCATTATCTCTTATACTTTTTAAAATATTTAAATTTTAATATTTGTTTTTGAGTGTACCCCGTATAAACACTTTCTTTTACAATATTATTTTAAATTTATAACTAAATGTAATAATTATGATATTTTTCATGATTTATACTAAACTTTATATACTCTTAAAAGTATAAACACATTAAAAAATGTACTTTTAAAAGTTTAAAACACAATAAAAACAATAAATAAACATTAATACCTATACAGTGTGTCCAAGATAAGGATCCTAAGCATGGGAATCTCAGTACCTATTGGAGATACAGCTTAGGTTAAATTAGGAAAATGTTGTGTTTTTTAAAGCTTATTTACATGCCGTTTAAAAACTTGAAAAATGTTCATGGCCTGCTGAGATATTTGGCAAAAACCAAAATTTGACTTTATCGATTTTATTTTTTTCTGACTTTATTTGAAGAGATATAAAAAAACTTATAATACTTTTTTATTGGCACTTTTTAGCTACTACATGATGGTATTTTTAGATTTTATACCCGACGTTTCGTTTTCAAGAAACCATCAGCAACTTTACTTTTTTATATGGCTCAAAAAAAAGTACACCATGTATCTGATCCCATTTTTTTATTACAAATTCAACCATGTATCACATGTCATATTTTAATTTTTAGTTAAAAGCAAAATTGCATTTTTCTATTTTTTTAAAGTTATTTTTAAGTAGGCCTTGCAAACAAATGCTTGGACGTTAATGCCTGTTACCGTATCTGTAACATAATTTAATATCATTTTAAAATAGTATTTGTCGTTATTACCCTGTTTGTCGAGTTGTTGTTTTTAGAGCAATTGTTCTTATTGTTACTGTTGTCTTTATGGTTGGTCTTTGGTTGGAACCAAGTCAAGCAACCGTCAAGGAAGCAACACTTGATAATGCCAACTGAGATGTTGGCGAAACGTCGTAAAGAATGTCCAACAAACGAACGGATTGAAAACCGGAAAAATACCACTGTACATACATATATATATAATATATAATATAATATATAAAATATATATATAAATATATAATAATATATATATATATATATATTTGTTATTGTAGTGACAAGGACTATTTATTAGTAAAAATATACAGGATGTTCCATAAAAAAACATCAAGTTGGCATCGTAACTTTTGGACGCAACCCTGTATAAGAAATCGAATAATTTCTGTAGATTCTACTTAAAAAGTTGTGCTAAGAATATTTTTATGTTTTTTTGCCATTTCCTATATTAAAGGATATAGAGGGTAAAATCCAAAACGACAATTTTTCAATTTTCCCTCGTATCTCTTAGAAAAAATAATTTTATTGAAATTCTAACTACACCATTTGAGGTTTCTCCAAAATCGAGCCCATAACATCTATATCGGTTTTTAATAACTCCAGTAATAACTGAGATAGTCCATAAAAACGCCCAATTTTGTCCACCCTGTACTTAAAAAAACACTTTAAAGTTTCAGCCCTTAATACTAATATTAAGTACCCGCCCAAAGTGTGTGAAGATTTTTCATTTAAAAAAATGCGTCAATTTTGATTTTAATTTTTAAAACTCAGCAGCATTTTGTGTTATTATCTTGCCAAAGACGGCATTTTTGAAAATGCTCCACAAATTTGTCCTTTGCAGCAAAGTTGTTATTTACAGTGGCGAGGTTCTCGTTTTTTTGTCATCTTCTCATAAATGACAAGTAGCATAAAAACATAAATACATAAAAAAATATATACCAAAGTTGTTGGAAATGTAATTTCCTACAAAAAGGTTCCGATAATCGAATCGCTGAGACTAACAGCTCTCGAGATATTAGCAATTATATAACAACAACAATAAATACTTATTTAAAGAAGGTTCATATTCAGTCCAACAATTTTTATTAAAATAAGTGTTCTCGAATACAACCTGTATCTGGAAAACGAAAAATTTGCAGACTCATAAAAAAACTTTTCCCTATACTTTCTGATGTTGAATCTGCCCTTAATTTTTTTAACAACATTCTGCAACACCCTGCATATCCATAAGGTTTAAAATAGTTCCAATGTTCCACAATTCAAAAGTTATTCAATTTAAGTTTACGTTGTTTTCAACACCTAAACTAAATTTTAAAATCCTATTAAATACGCGAGTATATTTCATTATTTAAATATGATCTCTAAAGTGTAGAAAACTTTTAATACAAATCCTTCCTTTAGTTTATCTATACATATTTATAGGCATTAAGGAAAAACTTTTTAAAATCCCTGCAAGTTTTGAAAATGTGGAGCTAAAAAGTTACCTTTTGTAACCTGTTTAAACCACCATATTTTTTTGCCATGTCACTTTAGATAGGCTCAGAAAATAACGTAGGAAAGCCATAAGAAAATGCTAACAAGAAACAAAAATGCTATAATACAACAGGGTGTTCTTAAAGTTAAGCTACTTATTTAACAGCTCATAGAACTCGTATACAGAAGTCAATTTACCAAAAATCGTTTATATACAGGGTGCCCCATAGTAAAAATGATTGGTTTTCGAGAAATTTTATGAAACCTTATTGCAAGGAATCACCTCTTACAGTTACAAACAATATTTCCCTAACATCCTGTATAAATAGCGACGCCCTATTATGAAATGTAGGGTTTTACCAGGTAGTTAAACCTCAAATTAAAATCGCGTTTTTGCTACCAAACCAATATTTTTACAAAATATATCTTTTTGGAAATAACACATATCTACTTTGAACATCATAAAAAGTTTTTTAAAATTGTCATCATACCTTTGTTTTTTAACGCTTGTGGAAAATATCTTTGTACACTTTTAGGAAAATGGGAATTTCTATTTAAAAAAAGCGACTCAAATATATTCTGAAATTAACAAAATTACATAACACCCGAAAAACTACAGTATCCGGTTAAAAGCAACATATAAAAGAAAGTCAAGCCAAAACTCTTAAAAAGAACATGAAAAGTACGTATTTTCATTATAAGAATTTCCATGAAAAGAGGAAAGTTAAGTCGGGGGTAACTGGATCCCGAGAGGCAGATTTGTGGAAAATTGAAAAATGTTTCCAATTATGGGCTAAGTATTCTGGACATAACTCGCATCGCCTCGTCTTTAAAGTTATTGACGGGAAAATGACGTGCTTGGGGTAAATGCACTGTAAAAGCAAATAATTTTGAGATACGGTACAATATTAAAAATCTCATAGAAAACTGATAAAACTTTGTCTCGATTTTGCGAAAAAATATTTTTATTAAAATTACCACAGATGGCAATATATAATAATAATAATAATAACTAAACCTGGTGTCAACGAATTTATTAGACAAGCTATAACTCCCAGAGTATTGGACATATCCAAAGAGAATAGACAAGGATAGAGGATCAATCGCCGTTTCGAAATGTGGCACAATTTGAAGAAAGGGTCTGCGGGATGGCAGGGCATGTGCATACGCACTCCAATGTCAAAATCGGCGGTATATTCAAAAACATTGATTTATTGAGTAAATATACATAAAACATTAATAAAAAGTGTGAAATGTGGTAATTACTGAAATTTATTAATAATTTAATGACTAAATATTGGTAATTTAGTGCTAATGGTGTATTAAAATCTATTTGGTAGAAGTCTATTTTTTCTTAGATTGGAATAGGTTAATGTGGAAAAATATATATAAATTTTAGGGAAATAAGAACTAAAAATAAAAATCTATATAGAATTATTTCTTGAAAACTAAACTTTTATTGTGAAATTACATATTTAGCATAAAGAATGGTTGTAAAATGTAAAAGAAGTGTATAACTTTAAGAAATATATGAAAATAGCACGCTTAAACTTACCAACCAAATAAATTATAGATTTATTTTGATCCTATTTAGTTGAAAGGTATTATAGTGTATAAGTTAATATTACTTATACTGAGAAAAGCGTAGTAGGATTTCAGTTTCCATAGGCCAGTGTGCTTGGTCCATTTTATTCGATTCATAAAAAAACAACGTAAATAATTTAAAAAATAATTTATTTAAAAAAGCAATAAATTTACACAAATGTTGTTTCAATAATTTATATTTATAACACAGGTCACACGTAAAATTAAACCGAATAAAACACAAAACAAATTAACAGCCACAACAATAACAAAACATCAGCCATATTAAACATTTGAAAGTCAAGAGTTTTGACATTTATAACAGCCAATAGCAAGCCGAAAAAAGAACATCTTATGCGCATGACGAGTAATCCCGCTGTGTTAAGTTAACCATCAAACCGGTTAAAGTTCGCAAGATATTTGGCTGATAGTATTGATTCAGACACAAAAATGTTACGTAAAAAGTGCGTACTCAAACAAAAAAATTATAAATAAATCCATACGTTTAACCAAGCACGTGCTTTTTAACAACTGTAAGCAAGAATAAAATAAAACTTTGACGAGCTCGTTCGGTCGCTGAACACAATCACTAGTCGCAGGTGTGTGCCATTTTTTAATTGGTGGGGGTAAATCAACTGTTTCTCTCCCCTTCTCCATTCTCTTTGGACATATCAAAATGAAACTTGATATAGATAGAAAATACAGAAAGATAAGAGTTTTCGCATATTTTTCCCTATCCACTCAGGTTTAACCCGATATGGCTCCAATTTTATGTTTTTAAATGAAACACCCATGTATATTTTGTTTTTATTTTTATTATGTTAGAAAAATACAATCGAAAAGTTTTAGTGACTAATATGAAAGATATGAATAAAACAATTTGGCAAATTGAAATGTACGTATCCAACTAATTTTTCAACTCTTTTTAGACAAGCACTTTTTAAATTAAGGATTTTTTGACGAATTTAACTATAATAATTTATTTGCAATCGGATTAAAAATACAGTCATAATTAGAGTCATACATAGCCACCTAGATGCAATACTACAAATGGTTCTCAACAAATCAAGTAGGCGTAAAAACTAAAAAAATCTTTTTATAATTGTCTCTGTAATCCAAACATGTTAAAATATACAGGGTGTTTCATTTAAGCAGTTTTTAAATGAAGGATTTTTTGACGAATTTAACTATACCAATTTATTTGCAGTCGGATTAAAAATAAAGTTATAAATAAAGAGTCATACATAGCCACCTAGATGCAATACTACAAATTGTTCTCAACAAATCAAGTAGGCGTAAAAACTTAAAAAAAAAATATTCTTATAATTGTCTCTGAAATCCAAACATGTTAAAATATACAGGGTGTTTCATTTAAATATTTTAAATTGGAGTAATATTTCCGGTTAAATATGCGAAAACTCTTTTCTTTCCATACCACTTACTTTTACCAATTCTGATTTCGGTATGTCTAATACTCTAGAAGTCATGGCCTCTCTAATAGATTTGTTGACACCCGATATAAAAAAATCTGCCAAAAAAGCATTTTTACATGGTGCTCCGACGCGGACATCACTAGGATTTTAATTTTTTTATCAAAAAACCTAAAATATACAGGGTGAGTCTGACAGAGTTCATTTACTTGTTATCCATAAAACTTCTTTTAATTTCGTACCTATCTATATAGCCAAGTATAAACTTTACATTTTAAAAATATTTCGATGTATACAGCTTTGCTCACAAACGCGACGGTATAAAGTTATGTGTTTTTTATGGATCACCCCGTATTTTATATTTTGGTTTAATTCCTCTTTACATTCTAACATTTTTTTTGTTATGGGTTATATAGGGTTAAATCTTCAAATTTAGGAAATTATATAGTTTATTTTAAAAAAATGAAAATTCAGGACATTTTCCATAACGCTTAACGGTACTATTTTCTTAATTTTGAATATTATTGAAGTTGCCTGGCTAGTCAATTACCTATTAGATCATATTTATACATTTTAATAATAAATTGTATTTTAATTATACAACGTGTCAAGGAAACAGTGGTAAACTGATAAGACAATTACCTCCAAACCTTTCTTATTTTAAATGACACACCCTGTATTTTTAATAGTTCAGGCCTAATAATATTTATACATTTTCTTAGGGTTGTCCTTTACTTAAGTCAAATAGTTTTTGCTATATTTTTAATTTTTCCTTATTTTCTCTTTTTTTTCAAGATAATATTATTTTAAATGTGACACCCTGTATTTTCTTTGATCATTGCTTTAAGTCTTTAAATATTTATACATTTCATTAGGGTTGCGCTATACCTTAGTTAAAAGACGCAATGGAAAAATATTGTGCAATAAAAATTAAACTTGCTCAAACTTTCGTTCAATCATTGCGTGATCTTCAATATTGCCGAGCAAGACATATCCGGCCAGCACGCGACTACACATATGCGTATTTGTCCGCCGGATACGTGTGCCAGACAAATCCGCTGTGCAAATACGTATGTAAGTAGGCAGCTTTAGCCTTGGGCGATTAATTTTATTCACAATACATAATATTGCGCAATATAATTGATCGTTTAGAGGACGTGCTTATGCTTTATGCTATCCGTAGAGATGATCCTAACTGATATATTTATTTTATATTATTGACATATTCTTTGGTTCCGGAAAAATTCTCTTCGCAAATATCTACCATTTTTTTCAATACTGCTCATATTCTTTAATTATTTATTCATTTTAGAGTTCAATAACAAGCCACAAGAATAAATATATAATTTACTTACATTTAATGATGTGAATTAAAATAAAGCATTTAATTTAATTTAACGCCCCTTTTAACATTTTCGTAGCCTGCCATAAAAAAATGGATCCACACTTACCTGCGGAAAGAAATTTTCCCGAACGTTTGTGATAAAATAGTAATTTTAAATGGCAAAATAGTAAATGATGGTTTTTCGGATCGAAACGTTGCATAAATGTAAAGTGTGATATATCGTTCGATTAAGCATTAAAATACGAGTTTATTAAGGTAAAAACCAAATACTCCGCCTATTTTAAAAAACAAAGTTGATGATGACGGCTCAAAAACAAAACGTTGGATCCTAAATGTAATGGCAAAATTTTGTAGGACGAAAAAAGTGTCAATAAAAATGTGTAATTTATTTTAAAATATATCTTTAAATAAATTCAGAATATATTAAAAACGGCCTAATTTCGATTTTTTCCAGATAATTCCGGAACAGCTGTATAGTTTTGAATTTTTAAAACGGAATATTGTTAATTTAGTATTTTCATGCTAATTTCTCTAATATTAAAAATTAGTTTTCAAGAATTGAGTTTTAAAAAATATATTTTCACTCTCCTACCAGGGCCTGATTAACCTTTAGGCTAATTATAGGCTGTAGCCTAGGGCGCCAAGATTAGGAAGGGGCGCCGAAATGAAGAAAAGAAGGAAATTAGATATATATATATATATATATATATATATATTTTTGTTCTTCGGAAAGTGGGTAACAAAAGGTCATTTACCTTTTTGCTTTTTACAAGAGTGATGATCTTTTTTAAATCGACTTCAAAAAGAGGAGGTTCCTAATTCGCCTGTATATATTTTTTTTGGGTATGTTACGCGATTACTCCCGCGTTTGTTGACGGATTTTATTTTATTTTTTTATTTTAAAGAGTGTACTTCCGCGGTGGTCCCAGAAAAAATACTAGGTCAGGATCGTGAGAGAGAAAAAGTTACTAGACCCATTTTTTCTCTCTGCCGTACGCTGTTCGTGCGGCAAAGCTGCCTTTAGATAGGTAGAGTAAACAGCAGGAGTAAGGAAGCCAGGCGGTATAAGTTCTGTGTTCTGTGTCACTTTCAATTATTCCCCTTTTTGTTGCTCGCACACTATTTAAGCCATTTTTTGTTGTTAATACGGTTCAAAACATTTTAAAAACATTACATTTTCTTGCTAAACAGTGACGTCGTGTAGGTCACGTATTAAACCGTGTTTGAATACATCCCGGAAAATCATCAATTTTAGGCGTTCAACCAATTATAACCGCGGTAATAATTGGTGACAACTTTGGCGTATAATACATCGTTTAAACGTCAACATAACCGATTGGTAAATACCGTTTTAGAATTGTTTCTTCGCCTAAAATTGATGAATGGTTTAAAAACAATATAGCTATCTTTGTCGGGCGGGCGTATACATTGAACTTATTAAAAACTTGGTTTGTTGTAGTCATTTTTTGTAAATTTTTAATTTCGATGTAAATGCCAAGTGAAAAAATTTTATATTCGGGGTAAACTAAAGTACAAATTTTAAAACCTGTAAACGTTTGGATATTTTTTTACAGGGAATTTACGTTTAAGTCGTTATTAATGGTAAGATACATTTTTTTATGTTTTTTTAGTGATTTTACTTTATTGTATACAACTATTGGTTTATTTTGTTAGATACAAAAATATTATGGTAAAAAGGTGACGTCACAAACATAAACTATATTTTCGGACACATCTAAAAAATTGAGCGCTCCTTATTAAAAAGTTTATCTTCCTTGGCCGCAGCCAGCCCCGTGTGTATCGATTTACAAGCTTTTGACAGACCGTGTTCATCGATTTTTGTTGTCATGACCATAACCACAAATTTGGTGGAGACGGTGGAGTTTTTTTATCATTTTCACCGGTTGTGTTTTAACTATGGAGACCTAGGTTTCAACAAAGTATCAGATTTTATACAGAATTAGCTAAATAACATAACACATAGGCAATGTGAGGAAAAGAGATGTGAATACTCGCATGTAAACATTTCTGATTGGATTAGTCACATACATCCTTTTTTGTTTTGTTGCTTTACTGGCCGATATCCCAATACCTATTTGCTTAACCCGTATGTATGTAAACAATTTATTGTACTTTCGTTTTGAGTAGTGGATACTCCAAAAGAATAAATTTTAAAAAGAATGGCGACATATTGTAGTGAATGTGCATTGGATTTCTCACGTCCTTCTAACTTGAGAGCTCATGTTAAAAGGAAACATTTAGGTACTGTATGTTTTCCAACATATTTTATATGACATATATAATTAAATTTTAATATTTATTGACATTAATTAATAATTAATAAACTAATAGTATCCTGCTTGAACTATCAAAAGGGAGATTTCTCATTTGTATATTATTATAGTACATTCGATAGTAAATTTGTGTTTAAAATGTTATTACCAGTTTATTTTTTTTGTTTACTCATAAATACATAAGTAAATTTTAGACTAATTGGTGGATATTTCCTAGATAAACTAGACATTATTGCACCGATTACCAGAAATATGTTGGGCCAAGGTAGCCACATATGTGGACAGTGTAATAAACACTTCAGTAATCTTGGGAATCTGAGGTTCCACATAAAACAAAAACATCCCGGTGAGTATTCCTATAAATACATGGTTATGTTTTATTAAGCTAAACTTAGTTAGAATCATGTTCATCCATTTTTAGACAAATTAGAAGAACTAGCCCCAGTAGAAAAGAAAATATATAGGTGTAACCGGTGTGAAGCAGAATTTGGTCTCCGAAAGCAATTGGTTAAACATAAAACCTCTCATGTTGCTAAAATATTAAAATGTTCTTTATGCTCATATAAAGGTGCATCAACAGATATTGTAACCAATCACTATAGACAAGATCACTGTTTGGAAGTTACCAATGAAACAATCGAATTTGATTCAATTGAGGCTTTTCAGGTCAGTATTTTGTGTCACTATTTTTATTTTTTGATCTCTATAAGTTTATGATAATCACTGTAGGTACTTATTTAATAATTATTGTTTTTTACAAATTTTATTTTTTTTTCAAGGAATATGAATGATATAAATAAATATTTCTATTGGTTTTATTTTTATAAATTTATGTTATCTATAGGTTATAATAGTATTCTAGAAAATTTGTAAATCTGCTAATTGTTAACTATATTAATTGTACCTTTTAGATTAAAGACAGTGAATAACTTGGCTTTCAATATTATCAAACTGTAATTTATATTTTTTTTTTTCAGAATTGGAAAATAACAAAAGAAGTTGAAACTTTTGCCTCATTTGTCCAAGTAAGGGGTGCTAAAAAACCCTAAAACAAACCAAGATCAGTTATGTATGTCATCGATCAGGTAATGTTAGAACTAGAGGAAATAATATCCGTAACCCTAAAATTAAAGGAAGCAATAAAATTGGAGGGTATTGTCCAGCAAAAATGACAGTTTTCCACAAAGATGGTAAATCTGTAGTCCAGTTCTGCAAAACTCATATTGGACATAAAGAAGAAGACCTTTTGGTTTAGGTATGTACAGGTCAACCAATGTCTAGATTAAAATAATGTGTGTCAAGTACCTACATCAAAAATTCCACATCATTTTTAATTAATTAATTCTATCCTAAAATTCCTAATGTGTTCATGGTTATGCTGTTTCTTTCTAACATATCAACCTATACATATGTATTTCTTTTATAGGCAATAACCCAGATATAGATTTAGACCATACAAGTAAGCAGTTCTCTGGCTTGGTAAAAATTGTAAGTACTATTAAGCCTGAAAATGACACACAAGTTATTGAGAGACGAAATAATCTGCTTCAAGACTTTCAAGAGGAACTGTTTCGTTCCACCTCTATTGAGGAAATTGAGGCTGCTGAGAAAATGCTACTATCTCTTAAACCAACACTGGCTGCTGTAAGGTCTCAACTACAAGCAGCTAGTACTGTAGATATATACCAGTATGGAAACCAAACCGTCGTACATAGGCGATAAATGCATAAAATCCCTTCTACCAATTGGCTATATACTTTCCTACAATTAACCGCTGCAAGGAGCGCGCTGATTCGAGGAGAACGAGATCAGGGGATGCCGGTAGCCCACCGTTTCCACCTTTCGTTGAGCAGCGACACCTACCTCGAATATTTCCTATGCTTTTAATTCCCTATGGTCGACGAGTTCGTTTCCACACCTGTATATAGAGTAAGTTCATTTCTTTAATTCTAAATATAACTATAAGTTCAGAGATTGTACAATTATTAATTGAATTCATTTTCTGGTACTGAAGGTGAATGAGAATAACAAACTATGGGTTGTTTTCATGTGGTCCAGTGAGTAGCTCTTCTCTAAAAAAATAATTCAAAATAAATTGATCTCATACAGAAATGTGATATAGATGATATTTTTAAATATAAAAAGGAACAAACTAAAACAATATTGTTCCAAAAAATGCACTAGCATTTGGATGGATGCACTATGTGATTTGTATATTATGTTTTTTACCTAGTTTTTAAGTTAATTACAATATTTAATGTGTTTCAAACAAGTGGTAAATAAATGGATTATTATTATCTATACTAAGGTGTTTTATATTTGAATTTCTTTTTAAAAAGTGATAAACTATAAAAAGAGTATCTATTATACTGACAATTTACTTAGTTTCTGTAATTACACTGTCTTAATGTTGATTAATGCTATTGATATTATGTGATTTGAACACAATGAAAAAGTTAATCAAACAAACAAAACCAAATGTAATCGTATTCATTGTCATAAATATTTTAAAATTGAATCGACCGCGCGCGAACTCTGTCACAAGCTTATAAATCGATAGAAACGGGGCCGCAGTTAACCGCTTGTGGTTCCTTACTGATGTATTCTGCTGACAAGGTGGCCTAACTACAAGATCGTTTAATAGGTAAGGTTGCCTCGTAAGCGTTTCAACATGGCGGACCATACGTCACATATGTATTTTGCTCATTATTTAATGAAGTTTTTAACAGTGTAGTTTGTGTTTTTTGTCAATATTAAAGAAATACTTCTAAATACTGTTAATTCCAGTTGTTACCGTAACTTCTTTATTTCCTATTAATAAATTATTGATTATTCTAGCTGATTTTTAAATATTGTATATCGCGCTCTTTCGCCCTCATAGCATTATCCGTCTAGACATCCTTGTTTGCTATGTTGGCGCCAATAAGGAACCAGCAGTGCGGTACATATGTGACGTAATGAGGCAACCTTACCTATTAAACGATCTTGGCCTAACTATTCATTTGAAAACCGATAGATGTGACGTCAAGGGTATCCTTTAAAAAAAAATGTCAATATTTCTTTATTGTTTTTTAAAAATCGTGTTTATATTTTTGAGTAAATAGTGGATTACAGACTTTTATAATTGTATATAGTGTTCTGAATCACCTCGTATAAAAACACGGCATCGTTTTTATACCTTTATTAACAATGGAACGTAACTAGGGTTACAACAACGACAAAATCTTCACTTGTCAATGTCTCGAAGTTTACAGTACAAAAGTCGAATCTATACTAACTGATCGGAGGTTTCCCGTCGCCCTTTTATAGTATGGTGGAAGAGTAAAGAATAATCTAGAATCTTCGAGAAATATCGTGAAAATTCCATAGTACAGGATGGCATAAAAGTTCTCAATGGATAATTCGGGCGTTTTCGGAAACCTTCGAAAGTGATGAAAGAACTTAGAAAAATTAAGGTAAATTATTTAAATAAATTAACAAACTAAATGAAATGATCCTAACTCTCTAAAATTCTATAACCTAAACACATTTTTGAAAGTCTGTAACAATACTATATTTTTAATTTTAAATTGGTTAAAAAGAACTCCCATGACGTCACAATATCAGCTGTTTACTGTCATATCGAAGTTACCCAACTTAACCTTCTCTTTAAACACCTTGACCTGCGAAGTTCGTGGGATGATAATAGAGAATTATTGGACAAGGAAATAAGGTCAGGCACTAATAATAGAATTGGAATTCATATAAGGTCTAGCAGTTATAAATTCAGCAGTATTTTGACATTACGCGTGCTTAGTAGTGGTTTCAAATAAGGGAAACTTTTTTAAAGTTACTGCTAAACTTTAATTGTGGCAAAATATAGTCGGTCGTTTCCTTCCTTATTTTGACATTTAAAAACGAAATGAGGTTAAGGGTTAAAGTAATTTTTAGGTAATTTTCTAAAAACCTGCGGCAACTCCGATTTTGACGAAATTTGGTATACGGGGTTTTTTGGGGCGCTGATCACGAATCTGAAAGAATTAACAAAACCTCACAACACAAAACAATAAAGAAAACAACTAACATTTTCCCCTTTCTTTAGGTTAATGGTACTGTCAACATGATTTGCAATAAGTCTAAATTATGGGTACAAGCACTATTTAAATAAGGCCGGTATTAATAATTCCCGAGCTTAAAGCCTACTGTCCATGAGAGCGGTTTTCCGCTGGCGGATGATAATTCAGCGTTGTGATTGGCGGGAAAAGCATTTTAAATTTGCACTAACCAATCACAACGCTGAATTATCATCCGCGAGCGGAAAACCGCTCTCATGGACAGCCGGCCTAATAAGGCAACTTGCAATAATTCTCTATTTATGCCGGTTTTAGGTAGTGCCTTAGTTTGGTCTTATTTTAACTTGGGAACCGTTCGGTTGTCCACCACAAAATCGAAAAGTTTATAGAAGTTAAAATACTTTAAAACCTTGCTTTTTCAAATGTATTTCTGTAAATGTGTAAAACAAAACCCTACAATAGAAAACAATAAAGAAAAACTACTATTTTTTTCCTTTATTTTTAGGTATCTCTCTAATAATAACAAGAACTCAACCAAAATTCCTCACCAACTACTTTCGACATAATCGAATTATACAATTTCATGTTTATGGAATTTAAAGTTTTATACGTTTTAGGATCGAGATATAAGAAATGGCTTTTCAGAATTTGAGATTTGAAATAGTTACAAAATCTGGTAACTTTCTTTTTATCACCAATCCTGTCCTTTACATGCCTGATTTAATGGCCGTCGTATTTTCTTTACGACACTAAGAAAAAATCTGGAAATATCCCAGTCATCTGTTAATAAAACTTTCTTAAAAAGTAATTTATAAAGTTTTAAAACCATGGCGGAAAAGGTTAGTACACTATTTGATGAAGTTTTTCTTATGTATACATTTTTGGACCTTAAAGATCTGTTTACAAATTAATGTGTACATTATATTTTAAACCTTTTAATGAAAATGTGTTGTTTTAGGGAGAAGAACCAATTAAGAAAAAGAGGACTTTTAAAAAATTCACCTACAGGGGGTGGATTTGGACCAACTCCTAGATTTGCCAAAGTAAGTATTTTTAGGTTATCTTGGTAGCTCCATTCTTTTATATTTTTATTCATTAAAAGTCACATAATAAGATCCTAATAATTCACGTTCATTAATTTGTTTTTTTTTATTTTAACGTAGTAATAAAGCTAATCATAATGTTTATTTGTTTATTGACAGTAAGCCTAATAAACTCTGGTAGAACCAAATAGTAATGATTAAAACGGTAAAGTGGTTTATAAAAAAATATGGAAAAAAATTTACAGCCGCATCCAGATTAATAAATATTTACGTTGTGCGTTGTATTTGGCGCAAATTGGCTTGTGTTCATTAAAATTTTTACAGATTTGGACTGTATGCCATACGAAGAAACCAACAAATATTTTGTCAAATACAATGTACATTATCCATTGGTCTGTCGCTTTTTCTACCTACTTTAAAGATATAATCTGGACTAAGTAAAATATGAGCACAACACACACACTTATGTGATTGAAGGATTTTTGTTTTCAAAATACCTACAAAATTTAACAGATTTATTGGTTTAGATGTGGCTAAAGATGACAGTGTAAAATTTTTTTGAATCAAAAATAATTGACACTTTTCAATTATAAAACTTAAATAAAATTATTATTTAATTTACATCTTGAGGGAATAAATTTGTTAGTCTTTTTCATGTTGTAGTACAACTCTAAATTGTTTCTAACCAAATATTTTTATTATTTATTTATAAGTAATTTATTGAGAAAATCTTAAAAGGCCATTGACTGAAGTCCTTTGGCCCTTTATATTTACAATATATTGTGTGTTAGCTAACAAAAAAAAATAATAATAATCAACATCAATAATAATTTAATAAGGATAGTGATAATTTGTATAATTAATATTAGTCAATAGTAAACATTTTTAGCTTGCTGCATATATGTTAAAAAATTCCTATAAGGTGTGTTCTGGATGGAGGAATTAAAAAATAAACTCTGGTTCTTTCCCTACACAATAAAATAAAAATAAGAAATATTGACACGAAGCATTTAACAAATTTGAACTCATAATCATTACTTTTTTAAAAGAAGGATTGAATTATTAACAACATATTTACAATATTTGTTTTATTTTAGTGAACAACTTATGGAACTCATGCATTGCAGAGCTAGAAGGCGTTTTAGCCGAGGTCTTAAACGTAAACCAATGGCTTTGGTTAAGAAACTTCGCAAAGCAAAGAAGGAAGCTCCCCACTAGAAAAACCCGAAATTGTAAAAACACACCTTCGCAATATGATTATTGTTCCTGAGATGGTTGGATCCATTGTGGGAGTCTACAATGGAAAGGCCTTTACACAGGTTGAAATTAAACCTGAAATGATTGGGCACTACTTAGGTGAATTTTCTTTAACATACAAACCTGTAAAACACGGTAGACCCGGTATTGGTGCTACCCACAGTTCCAGGTTTATTCCTCTTAAGTAAATTTTTATTTCTGTATATTTTATAATTTTAGAATAAGATGAATGTGTTGAAATAAAAGTTTTTGGGGGAAATTTGTTTTATTTTGTTTAAATTAGTAAGTCCTTATGTAATATATGTTATTTTTTATTTATCTAAAAATAAAAGATCCAGTAAATCCATCCAAATTAAATTTATTTTTTATTTTGAAGTAAAGAGACATGTTTAAATTGGTATTTTTTATTAAATATAGTTTGCATAATGTAAACATATTTTTTTATTAAAACTCCAAGACCCTATACAGGGTGTCTGGAAATTACGCGTCACGCTTTCGGTACATGATTCTGCACGAAAATTTAATGCAACAAACTTCTATACCATTTTTTCAAAAACTCAAAATTAACAGAGATACAGGATGTTAAAAAAATTTTTTGTTTTTTTTTATCTGTCAAAACTTATAATACAATGTAATAACTTATTTCCATGTAAATCAAAGTGTTGGTTTTAAGGGCTTGCTTTGTTAATTTTGAAATTTTAAAAATCAGAATTTCAAATTAAACATATGTAAATGTTTTAAGCCGTTTTTCTCGGAAGCCGTTAATTTTTAGTTTAGCAACAAGAAGTTTTTAAAGGATATTTTGATGCTCTTTACTAATTTAACTAAACAAATTTATAAGTGGATTGAAACAAAAATGTTAAGTGATTTTTCAAAAGTAAAGACAGTTTATGCCCTTTGGCATTGACTACTGGCATTAAATTAATAGGGCGAAAACAAAGAATCACTAGTGATTTGTATGCAAAATTTGGCGAAAATCAATACACTAGAATAAAGTTATTAGAAAGAAAGAAATTTAACATTCTGTGTCTCCCTTAATTTTGAGTTTTCGAAAAAATTGTATAAAATTTTGTTGTATTTTTCGTGCAGAATCGCCTACAGAAATCCTAACTCGTAATTTCCAGACACCCTGTATAGTTTTATGAAAGCAATATGTCCGGTGTCGCTCCATTTATAAGATACACGGCCAGGGGTGGGCGCGATATAGTTTTATAAAAGAAAAATGTCCTAAGTTGCTCCATTTATATGATAAAGGGCCAGGGGAGGGCGCGGTTGGGCGAGCGCCCAACTTAAATTGCTCTTGTCCAACCTGCTAATTGAGCAAGAAAGAAAAAAGGCGGAAAAGCTCTGCTAAGAAGTAAACCATTCAATTTTCATAAATCATTAATGGACTTCATATTTAACACATCTGAATCATGGATTTCTTGAACAAATTTGATCTATGGCCGCCATCTTAAATATTTACAGTATGTGTTGCTACGTCATTAGAAAGAGATGAGATGTGAATGGTAAATTTAAATATAAGGTAAAATGGGGTGGTTTTTTATTTAAAATGCTTGAAAAATCCAAATTTTCTTTTGTATTTATCAGACAACCGGAATCTTTTTCTGAAATTAATATCCCCGTCCCGACACGTAATTATATTATCCCACCATCTAAATTTTTTTGCAGGGTATTGCCCAACTTTAAAAGAAAAGCCGACTCCGCCACTGAACAGGGCGTTTGAAAAATTATAATAAGCCTGGAAGACCGCAGACCATTGAAGTTTTGGAACTTCGGAAATTCGGCTAAAGACACAGCGCTTGTCGTAGCGCGTCCGCTTTGGCCGCTGTATAGTAGGTTCATTCGCTATATCGGCTAAATACAACCAGTTTCTGGCGCATTAAAGCGCTTTATATCTTTTCCGGTAAGAGAGCACCAAAATTTTGTTGTGCCATTATTTACTTAATAGTGTAGATTAACGAATATTTTTATACAAACAAAATTCTTCTACAACACCGAGAAGTTAGCTAAATGTCCATTGGTTTATTAAAAAACCAATTATATTTATAAGATTTTTTTTGGTTCCTCTACAATTTCTTAGCACTTAAACCAATTTTCATTGAAAGTAATTGTCTCTAAAATATAGTATAGGGGTTTTTGTTTAAATTAAAACTACATTTTGCACCTAACAGGATTTTATTTTAAAAAAAAACATCACATACATATTCAGCCACTTTAACAGGTTCACAGGCAAGGAAAGCAACAACAAAGCGGGACCGATGCGTCACCATGTTTACATGCCGCACTCTCTGTTTAATCTCTACCTGTTAGTATTCCACAAACATCAGACCGTCTTTTTTCACGCATTGCTTATGAACCTTTTGAATTGGCTGAATGTGTATAGTATATATCTATGTACAGTTTAATAACACACAAGGTAGGTCACTTAACAAGTAGATTTATTACTAATTCAAGTAGAGTTTAACGTAAGAGGTAACGTTTTTATAAATATTTTTAAAAATATTAATCCACAGCAAAATGCTTTTTTTAATTTACATGTTGTCGAGTTCACCTCAACATACAATTTAAAGTTTTAAAAAAATGTATTAGAAATAATATTAAGTATTTAGGTTTAGTGATTCGTTTTTTGAAAGTTTATGGCTTTGGGCAGTTATAGACTTTATAATCTTTTTTCATTGAAAATATACTACTATAAAAGTTCACTAAAATTCAAAAAAGTCTAACTATTGACTCTGCGAAAATCACTTGCTGTTTGCTTCTTCATATTACAAAAAAATACCTCCATTTGTTCGGTTGCTAGTTGAGCTATCTTTTAAAACATTACATAACAAAAACAATGTTAAACAAGATATATATGATGCGCTCAAACTACCGTTTACAATTTAAAAAAGTCATCAATTCAGGTAAAAATACATTTTTTTATGTTTACATTACTTAACAAGCGTTCATTTGAGTACCTATCTCCAGAGTGACAATTTCCTACCACTGGGCATCTTTCCTTCACTGTCAATAAGACCTGCTTGGATGTATTCTAATGATGGCATTTTTCTTAGGTCACCTCTAGCAGCTACACTGGGTTGTGACATAAGCAGTCTTTTGCTACTTGGACGATGTCATCTTTTGTAATCTTTTCTAAAAAAAAGTGATAAGATTATTTAATAAATGTTTAAGCAGTGCAAATATGCTGCCACTTTCACTAAGTTATAAATTTACATAGTCTTAGTGAACACCGCAGCCAATATGATTAAAAAAAAGTATGCGTCTGACTTCTTGTAGTTTTTATATACTATACTATACTATATATACAATATGAGCAACGCTGTTTGGTTCATCGGCAGGCAATAGAATAACAAAACAAGCACTATTAGTCACGCATGTTTACATGCCGGGATTTAGTTAGATTGTCTTTTTTCCTCACATTGCCTATGTGTTATGTTATTTAACTGAACCTGTATATATATATATATATATATATATACATACATACACGTGCACATTTCATTTTTTCCTCAATAATATAGGCCGTGGTATCTACTGAGAAGCCACTTAAGTTGATAATCTAGATAGAGCTTTACAAGCGCCTTATGACATTAAATAAGTATACCAAATTTCAACCAAATCGGTTACGGAGTTTTTAAGATATTTATAAAATAAATATAAATGAAGTAAGTCTAAACATATGTTTATTAGACTGGGCCAAAAAAATCGACTATTTTTTTAAAATTATATTAAAAATGCTTTTTAAAGTGACAAAAAGAAAACATCGTAAAGGTTTGAGCCCTTAATAATTTAGAGATCTCCTTAAATTTAGATTTTTATTTGTACTTTCATTATTGCTTTATAGCTGCCCAACTACCAAGGTAAAAAAATCATCTGCACACATACCGTTAGGAAATTAAACTAATTAAGCTTTAAACATTGATATATTTTCTAGATTTACTATTTTTATTTTAAATTTTTGTAACTAACAAAAAAATAAATAAATATATATATAGAAAGAAACAACATAGATTCTATAAGGGAATTTAATGCTCTAAAAAAGGTCTCTCAAAGTTTTTATATAAAATCATTCTTTTAAAAGTTATTCACAATTTTTCTTAAAGAAAAAATTAAATTATTGTTGTCTCTCTTGTTAAACCAATTTTTTTTACTCAGTGGAACAATTTTACACATAACATCATGAAAAATCATAATTTTATTAATCTAATAATGCAGTGTTTTTTACACTTTAAAGTCCTGTATCTCAAAAAAGAAGCCACTCTGGACACCCACTGAAGTTTTTTATCTTAGTTAAAAAACCCTCTGTATATCTCAAAGTCTTCTCTCAAAATCTAATTTATTGTGAGGTTTTATTTAAAAGTGTAATACTGTCAGTCATTTAATTCAACTTTTTTGTAAATTTAGTTTAGACAGAAAATTAGGGTTGCCAGATGTACTGCAGAAAAAAACCAGACAAGACAAAAACATTTATTTATTTTTAAATTCGGTAAAAGAGCTATTCATATGTATATAAAAAAGTCTATTTCAGCCCAGTGGCGTTTCTAGGGGTACCTAAACGAAGATTTCGGATAAAAATGTACGTTATTGACTTTAAAGCAAGTTTGTTATTTAATTTAAACTAAGCAAGTAAAAATACAGCTTTTTGGCTCTTATTTCTTTTTGTATCCCGATAACTTTTTGAAAATAATAAAATTTACTTTACAGGCATACCCCTGGACTGGATAGTGGAAGTAATAATTATACAGGGTGTCCAAGAATATGTGGGCAATCTCTCGGATTCATATTGAACACATGAGGATAGTGTGACAAGTTCCTATACATTTTTTCCTAAAGCCCCTCCTTACAGAGATATGTGCTCTTAAAGGACGCCACTGGAAATAGATTTTTCTTGAATAACCTTTTATAGTACTTGGTATAATGAAATAATTTTTTATTATGATAAATACAAGTAAGGACTCCTTAAAATGGTATCCTTAAAAAGATTTACCTTCATTAGTTCGCCCTGGCGGACTTACCCTTATACAATAGTGTTGATTATTTGTACACCCTGTATAATAAAGAAATGATAAAAATATTTTTGGCGGCTTATACCACAAACCAAGACTGTCGGCTTGCTGTCGGCCATATTTGATCAGAGCCGAAGTTCGGGTGGCGTACGGCGTGTATTCTGGTTAGTGTTCTTGAAATATTTCTAGATTATTTGTTATTTTTAGTGTCTTATAATGTTTTGATAACTCCTTCTGGTTTTGGGTTGTTTTGTGGCGTGTGTGATAAATTGGTTGAATTAAAATACCTAATTAGTTATTTAGTACAGCATAATTTTAAAGCCGGTGGTGCTTAGTAAATATTTACAAATTAAGTTCTGCAAACTGCGCAAGTACGCCTGTACTTTTTTCTTTATATTTTCTGATGTAGAATGTGTCTTTAATTTTTCTTAACAACCACCTCCTGTAACACTGTGTAAAGACAGACGATTTTGTTTGTCTGTCCACATAATTTCCAATTTCAATTTAATATTAAACTATTTTCCGAAGTCTTGATTTGTATACTGTAATTATTTTACATGTTTACAAAGGTGGGTTGTTGGTGATAAGCGATGATCATTCATACTTGGAAACCTTGATTATAGTCCGTGTGGTGTTGCACTATAAAGAAAATACCATTTTCTCTTAAATTATGGCATTTTCCCAGTCCCACAAAAAACTGGACATTCTGTTGTACGGTTTGCTAAGATTTTTCCGACCGGACAGACATAAAAACCGGACTGTCCGGTCTGGCAACCCTACAGAACATAGGGAAACGAAGAAATGTCAGTGACAAGATTTTACGGCTGCAAAGCATTTTAGATGCTTAAATTGCTTTTGAGAGTTTGGTTGCGACCCACACTGCCTTTTAATTAATAAAACTCTTCGCATAGTTGTTGGCTTACCGATTTCTTTAATAAAATACTCAGGCCTCTTTCTGTGTCCGGTGGCCAAAACTTGTCTACCAATATCTTCAAACATAACCGGTCTACTCTCCAAATTCATCAATAACATAGACTGTAACTGAGTTTTCGCCCTCTGAAACAAAAATTAAACAACTAAATATTGTTACAAAAACGCTTAAAATTTAAATTACCCTTAGCTCTTGTTCTCCAACGTGTGAAGCCATATTGACCAACTCTTTAACTATAACCTCCACCATATCTCGAACATAATTTGGAGGGGCGCTGGCATGAATGCAAAATAGTCCTGTATCGCTATAAGCGTGATTGTAAGCTGTCGCACTATACATCCAGTGATACCTAATGGTTAAAAAAAAATAACAATGAAAAATTCACCCAAGTGTAGTACAAGATCCGGCTGTATAAATGGACCCCTTATTCTTTTTTCTGATAACTTTTTTTAACAATAAAAGCTATTAATATATAAATTTCCAGGGTTGGCAATGGTTGGCAAACCATATCCTGGGCTGATATAGAGTAATTAAAAATAATAAAAAAAAATTACATGAATACCGTCACATTTTTTATTTATTTTATAAATGAGAATGGATTGACTTTTAAAATCCAGGACTAAATTAAGGTTGAAGCGATTTAAAGTTTCAAGGTTCTATAGGGGTATTAAGGTAAAAATTTTTTAGAAAGAAATGGTACGCCACGGCATTTTTCGAAAATAAAAATTATTTTCTAAATCCTCGTTAAGTTCAGGGCTGGCAAATTAAAAAACCACTATAATCTTAAACAAAAAGCCACCACACAAAAATCCATACAAAAGTCCAGTAAACAAACTATTTTTAACGAAAATACATAATTTATTAGAAACATAAAAATAAAACAGTACTTATTCTAGAATACTGAAATAACATAGATAATGATAATACCCAATAATTTTACAAGTTTGGGAACTCTCTCTAGATGAAACCTTTTTTTTAAGTCATTCCAGACAAATTTATAAGTATTAAATATTGTCTACAAAGCAAATGTTGCAGAACAACTATGGAGATGTAAAAAAAATCTGTCATTTTAATTAAATTATTATCTTTTTTAATAAATAATTAAATTTAGATACAGTTGCCACCACTTACTATATGCTGGAATACTGTTTAATACAGAAGTTTCAAACAATGATTTTGGATACAGTTCAGTGTCTTTTATTCGTAACAGCAGGTAATTTGCTAATTTACCGATTTGATATTAAAATTTGAGGTAAGAACGGTCAAAAATTCAAAAAACACAAAAATCCTTCAAAATCACAAAAAACACCAAAAAACCCAAAGAGCTAATACAAAAGGCCAAAAATCCAGCCACCACTACAAAAAGAGTCGGTTGTTTGCCAACCCTGGTTTAGTTTAAAACAAATTTGATCTCTTATTTTTTTGTTTAATGTATGGTTTTCGCGAAAATAAATAGAAACCAGTCAGTTTGTATTCCTATTTATTCTTAAATTAGAGAGGAATTTGACCATGCCGAGAAATGGTTTCTATTTATTTACGTGAAAACCGTACATCAAACAAAAAAGAAGTCAAGAGATTAAATTTGTTCTAAACCAAATAAGGATTTGGAAAAGATTTTTTAATTTTAAATAATGCAGAGGCGTACTATTTTTTTCTAAAAATTAATTACCTTAATGGAGCCTAGAAACTTTAAATCGCGCCAACCCTAAGTTAGCCCAGAATTTTAAAAGCCAACCCTATACCATTAAAACCGTAATAAAAAAAATCTTTAATTACATGTTGGATTTAAAAAAATAAATGACGGTAAATACATACCTTCAGTAAGCTGTTTATACCTGGCTGACAGGTATTAGGCCCAAGAAAAAGGTACCCAACCCTGTTGTGGCATTATCTACATACTATAAAATTTTCATTTATATAAATTAAAAAAAAAATGACGGTATTTATGTCATTTTTTATTTTTTACTTTTAATTACACTACATTGCTTGTTTAAAGTCAGGACCCCCTTCTAACTTTTTAATTATTTGATAATTTTTCATAAAAATTTGAGGACTTTCGTAAAACAACATAATCCAAATTTTAAACAAAAAGTGACAGATATAAATGTCAAACTGATTGATATTATGATATATTATGTACAAAATTTCAAATTAATAATCTTAAAAGGCTTTTTGGAAAAAACTTTTTTAGTCTTCTAAGTGGATATAACCCCTTAATTTAAAGAAAAACTTACATTTAAATAAGTTTAAAAAAAGTAAACTTGGATAACTTGCTTTATTAAGAAACTTTTTATTTATGGCGGACTAACCCGAACAGGTTTAAAAATTTAAAAAAGGGGGTCTTTATAAAAAAATGTTTTATCTAAAATGATAAACCTATAATATCAATTGCCGTAGGATATACAGGGTGCAGTGTTTCAAAATCGGAAAAATATAATTATTAAACTACTTAATTAAATAGCAAGGAAACGGAATAAAAATGTCCTATAAAGTTGTTTTTTATTGCTTATAATTACTGGAAAAAATTTAGTGTAAACTGAAAAAAAAGGTTTTTTTTCATAAATAATGAATTTTACTTTTATATGCGAACATTATCGGGTAAAGTTAAAATTTATGCAAGTAGGACACAAAACGTAACGATTTATTTATCAAAAAGTTAAAAAAATAAGTAGTTACAAAAATAATTATTAGGTAAGAGTTTTTTTTATTGGCCGAAATTATCTTCGTAATTTAAAATTGGCACTGGCTAAACGACCGCCGGCAGTTTTGCTTAATTATAAGATGAAAACATACATAGTACAGTATACAAACATAGTATAGTATACATAGTTTTATTTATTTACGGAGATAAAAACCGCCGATAATGTTAATTAATTAGTTATTATCGTCGTTTTGTTTGTTGAAAACCGCCGAATAATAGTTAAAGTCAATCTAACTTTAATAAACATGTTTTTTGCTATGCCGTAAGTGTTTTTTTGTAGTATTTATTGTTTAATATTGTAGTTTATACCACCCTTAAAAAAACAAATTGGAATATAATAGCGGGATGGGGACAAGCAAATAAAACCACTATTGCATTTATCCCAACGTTTCGTGGCTAAGTTGTTATTTTATTAAAGGCCTAAAATTAAAAAAGACACATTACAAAACTATTTCGTCACATGGTCCCAAATTTTACAACATCAAAAAACACTTTAAAAAAATATTGTTGTAACTTGGAACCTGTGGCTTACGTGTCAACACTCATAACCCTGTAGCTATGGGCCAACTTGAATTAATTTTTTAAATCTTAATTACATGATTGAAGAAATAAGCCGGGTTTAACAATTATTTATCTTGTAACTTTTTACTTTTCCTGAGAATTTTAAAAGTTTGTTCCACCCTCAGTACATGCATACTTTAATTGGTAATACTTTCGTTTTAGTTCTATGAAACGATCAGTTTTTTTCTTGCCGGACGGCGGTTTTCTTCTTATAATTGAGCCAAACCGCCGGCGGGCGTATCGGCCAGTGCCTTTAAAAATCCTCGTATATCATAACTGGATTTATTTTTATTGCTTGTATTTTAAATAGGTTTTTTTCACCGAATTGTCGGGGAAAGACGAAAAACATGATTCAACACTTACCTATTTAAGACGTTGGTATATAAACGAGTATACATTCCTTTTCCTGGTCCTCCTGCAGAAAATGAACCCCCTCCACCCATCATCATATTTAATACACACATAGCTATAAAGTCTTTGTCTTGGTGGGAACATCCTTCGAGGCCAATCATAATGTGGGATAAAACAGGCAAACCTGCAGAGGCGAACTGAGGGATATCACATTCTTCCTGAAAAAAGAGTCTTACATTGGAAAAAAAGTAGTAATAAATAGACATTTAAGTGGTTATCAAAAAAACAAAAAAAAAACTTGACACCCACGTTAATATCGCCATTCTACAAAAAAAAGTATTGGCACCAGAGTTGTAATGCATGAGTTTTGATGTATGGTTACCCTAACCAGAAATAACCAAAATTTGGCTATCAGATCACAATTTTACCCTATCTTCAAAAAACCGGAAAGAAATCAATGATAGTGATTTTTAAAAAAATTGCAGAAAATTATCAAATTCCGAGTTTTTTCCATTTTTTAATCAAAATGTAACTAATTTATAAAAAGAAGGAAATACAGGGTGTTTCTTAACAACGATACGAAACTTAAGGGGCTGATTACTTATGTCTTTTTATGAAAAAAGTTTATATAAACATATGTCATAAACAGCTTCATTCCTGAGATACAAGGTCCTAGAGTTTAAAAGATAAAATAGGAATTTTTGAAATATCCTAAAAATCCTTTTTCCAATTTGGATAAAATTCGTTACATTTATTTAATGTAACAAGGCGCTTGTAAAGCTCTACCTAGGTTAAGACAATTGGGTCCAGTGGCGTCTCAGTGGGCACCACAACCAATATTATTAAGAAAAAGTACGCCACTGACATTAGGGTTATATACTTTTTCAAATTAACCAAATTTTAAGTATCTTACATTTTCTTGATATCTCCAGATTTTATCAACTAAGAATAGTTAATGGACTCTCTTGCGGCGCGTTTGAAAACTGCTTTCAAACAGTGCCGGCAAGGTCGAGCCACCATGTACTAGGCGAAGCGAACGACTGCACAGTATAGACAAGGTAACAGGCCTATTTTTGGCCCGCAAGAGGTCAGAGGAAAGGCGGGGCAGAAGGGGCCCAATCAGAGCCGCGTCGTCGAGTGAATTCATTATTCTTAGTTGATAAATTCTGGTATCTCTCCGTTTTCGAGAAAAAAATAAGAAGTCCTTTAAGTTTCGTACCGTAGTTAGAAAACACCCTGTACAAGGCGGTTTTTCTTGTTACCTGTTCTATTCCTCCTACGTATTGTGCGATACTTCTGTCTACCCCTGTGCCTTGTCTTTTACCATAAACTTGCTCCATTTCCCAAAGGGGCTTAATATCAACAAAGTATTTTTGAACCTCCTCAACAAGTCTCTCATGCTCAACGCCTGAAATTAACATACAAAATAATACAATTATTTTTTTGTGAGTTAGTAATATACAACGTGATTCCGAACTATGGTACAAAACTTCAGAGGGTATTATGTAATGGGGGATTATTTTATTTTATGAAAAAGTCCCTATAAACATATGTCCAAAGTAATCTGACTTCTGAGATACGGGGCGTTAAAGAATATCCTTTTGGTACAAATTTTTAAAGAAATAAGGCTTTTAGTTACCTCTAACTACGTTAACAACGGTGCTAAGTGTGAACAAAACACAAGAGACCGAAAAGTTATACAATTAATTACTTAAGCGGGGAAAAAGTTCATAAAAACTACTATAAAGTCAGTGTCATACTTTTTTGGTTGGTTGTGTTAACTACCAAGACGCCACTGCACCCAACAACTCAAATCTAGTTAAGGCTAAATGAGCGCCTTATTACTCGAAACAACTGTAGCAAATTTCAACTATATCTATTTGGGGATATTAAAAATATTTATAAAATATCATCATTTTAAAACTTTGACGTCCTGTATTTTAGAAATGAAGCAATTCTGAACATATATTCTTAGGAACTTTTTTTCATAAAACAACATAACTAATTCTTTGAAATTTCGAACCATAGTTAGGAAACACTGTGTATATCTTTTAAGGTAGTACTACCGATACGACAAGAGTCGAATGAGTGCTTAAGGTAATTTGATTAACGTAGTAGTTATATTTGGGAACGCTGAGTAAATCAATAGAGATAACATGCAAAAATTTAGGGAGTGACTCCTGCACGGTCCTATCGTGTTGATTTTTTTATAATTTCATGGTCTGATTTTATTTATGAATGGATGAAAGAAAGAATGGACACAATTCTTGAGTAAATTGATAAAGTGTGTATTAGTCTTACGTTTAATTAAGGAAAAAAAGGAATCTTTAAACAAGTTATCCGTCTATTATTATGTTTATTTACTAACAAAATGTCTGAATCAAACTTATAAAATCACCAAAACAAAATATTTTATTATAAAGGCAAAAGCGTCACTGAAAAAAGTATAACAAACTTTTTAAACAGTTACAAGTAGCACGTAAATTGAAGGATAAATATGGAAAGTTTAAGTCTCCTAACCTAACCAACGTAAATATTGATACATCGGATTATGGTCGTCGAATTGTTCACTTAAAAACACTTGGTAAAAACATGTTTGGTAATTATTGTTGCGGATATTTATTATAACTCACTGGATCTTGTAACAGAAAAACGTATTGCACTGACATCAATTTTATTTCCCCATATACGGTATTCAATGAATGCTTCAATTTCGCGCGTATGATAACCTTTTGGCGGCGTTGTCACATGTCAGACACATGGCATATTTTTTTAAATATTTATTAACTACTCTTATCACAAGCTCTGAAGTTAAAATGTTTGTTTGATACAACTTTTTAATAAAATATAATTGTTAGTTTTTGTGAAATAAAATAAAATCCGCGATTTTCAATAAAGACCAATGTTAAAAGCAATTATTTTATAAAATTATAATTTTTTCAGTTCTCTGTAGACCTTTAAAAATTTAACTAGTTGATATTCTTATTACAAAGTACCAATATGCCAATTTTCATAATTTTCTGAACATTAATTCTTACACCGGTAGTACTACCAAAGATTAATAATAGTTTACCAAGATCAGACAGTCAGACAAGGCAAATAAAATATGACAGAGATAGAAAAGGCGTCCGTGTTAAAGGGACAAAGCACGTGGCCGGGCAATCATATTACTATGCGACGTTCGTTACATATATCTATCTTTGTTTACCTTGGGTCGTCTAACAAAGAACAGGTAGTAAGTGCGAGTAGGTACCTGACTCTCGAGGGTTGATGGAGTTTAAAAAGACGGTCGACGACAATCATATTTTACCTTGTGCTTATTGTGGTCATAGTGGCAACGTAGGAATTTTTATGCAAGTAGAAATTTGAAATTAGTTTTGTGTAATTACGGAGAGTAACTGATGCATTGTAAGGGAATGTAAAGCTAATACCTATGTAGTGTTTTTTTACCCTTAGCAAAACTCCTTTTACTCCTCTCCACTGAATTTTAAAAATTATAAACAATTTAGTTTAATTCCTCTTTTAATACAGTGTAGGGAAAATAGTTTTTGTTATGATGCTCCAGCTAGTAAAAATAACTATTACTTACCTAAGGACAACCTTTTTATTAATAATTTTACAAAAGAAAGTTATTCTGTCTGCATAGTTTAAAGCTTAAAAATAATTCATGTTTAAAAACTGTCAAAACAGCGAAATGGTACACAAACGCTTAGGGCCGTACGCAGAAAGTAATTTTGGGGGACAACAGCCACAAAAGCCAGAACCAAAAAACAAAACGGCCTAGGCTTATTTGTAGCAACCAAAAAAAAAAAAGAAGACTTTACGTAGGCGCCACCTTAAGCAAAGAGTCCATCTTTGAGAGGTCTTTTTGGGCTCCTGGGGGGATGCAATTGCCCACCCTGCGTACGGCTTTGCAAACGTTTTAAATCCCAACTAACATAAAAATATTAAGCTGACAAAGAAACGGCTACCAACACAAATTCTTTAAAAACCAACGTAAGCAAGTAATGCCGGCAACAACGGCGCGTCCGACAACATGGCTCAAGGCCAATGGGAGAAGTCGGCGAAATCCTTTGAAGTTTGGATTCTTTGTTTGACCTCCGAACAGTGCGGACGTGCGTAGAGGACTACAAAGTTCTTCCCGGAGTGGCGGCTAGAGGTGTCGTATGAACGTTTTTTACCTTCGGGGATCAAGGAAAGATTCACGCTAAATTGACGGCATCTTTCTTCTGGATCTAAGCGCTGTGAGCGAAGATTCCTATAAGCTGATGGTATCCTGTTTGGTGATGAACACGAGGTATTTCTCAAATGGCGGGAAATAGATGGGCGTGCCATGGGAACTGTCAGAAGTGAAAGTGAAGGTTATACGTAACACCAATGGCAGATCTTGGTTTGACAGTCGACAATTTATGTATTGCATCGAACATTGAGTTATTTGTTTTCTTTTTGGAATTTCTGGGAGCTACGAGCTCGATTATCCAGATTTTCCGCCGACGAAGCCCTGGAAAGCATTGACCGGAAGGGGAGAGTGGTGGATTGGACCTGAAGGGACCAAAACCAAGAAAAAAAAATAGAAATAGAAATAGAATCCTTTGAAGTTTCGTCGAGTGTCATCTCTTGTTAAAACATATTTACTCTTTGGTACTACTTTAAAGATCTATATAAAATCTTGTTAAAAAAATATCTTACCAACACCAGCTACAACCATTCTGTTGGGGGTATAATGTTGACTCAGGTACATAAATAACATTTCCCTATCGATTTTATCCAGATTGGGTGGTGGACAGAGCTTGGGAAGACCTAGTGTATTGTCCCTATAAGCAGCCTAAAAATGTATTCAACAACAACAAATTTGATTATGTGACATGCACATGATATGACAGCGCAAAACTATGAAAAAGGCAACAGCGACAATATCACTGTTCAATTTTGCTTACCCAAAAACACCAAATATTCAGTTTTGTATAATATTCTGTTTTAGCAGTTTTACAAATAATTAAGTGACTTAATTTAGTGCGCCCCAGAGTTATTTATAGGGTGATTGACACAGGATGTTGTTACCTCCCCAATTTTTTTGTAGTTTTTAAAGAGAGTCTTATAAAAATTTTACAGTCTAATTAGAGCATAAATTAACACTTTTTGATATGACCTTAAAATCACTTTCGGTTTAACCACAGTAACTTTCTTATTTTAAATACAAGTACTCACTTTTTTTCTATATTTGTATTCTGTATAAAATTATCTTTTCAATGCTATGCTATACAGGGTGTTTCTTTTCATAATGGCAGCCAGAGAACATTTTAAAGAAAACCTCCATTATTTCTGCCTTGAATATAGTTTTTTTGCTAAGTAGGCTGTAAAAATTATAGAATGACTTATTTACTTTTACAGGTAGTGACATATTCCATTTTCTTTAATAAATTACTTAGATTTTGTAATTTCAGTTTTTAACGTCATTAGTGAGAGAAAATTCAAAATTTGACAAACATTTTAAATGGAAACACCCCTATTTTATTTAATTTTTCAATTCTGCACTAAAATCTCTTTTCAAAAACATTTCACAACATACTGTTTGTTTTTAAGATGGCGGCCATAGATCATTTATTGACGACATCCGAATAACAGAATTATTTAATAAGTAATCTATGGCCGCCATCCTGAAAACAAACAATATGTCATTAGAAAGAGATTTTAGTGTAGAATCAAAAAATAAAATAGGGGTGTTTCCATTTAAAATGTTTGGCAAATGCCATATTACATTTTAGCGATTTTTTTTTACGAAAAGCGTTTGTCATACTAAAAATAACAAAAGACCAAATTAACTCAAAAATAAATGATTATCTCAAAAATAATATTGAGTGGCATACTATTTTTTCTTAAAAAAATTCAATACAAATCTTGTTTGAACGTCACTGTTTTTTTAAACTGTTACAGCCAAAAATGTAATGTAATGGTAAAAAGAAGTATATCAAATTTTGTGATAATATCTGGGGTGGTTGGAAAGTTATGACAATTATGACATTTTCTTAAACCCTTAACACCCTGTATCTTGGAAACGAAGCATATTCGGACATAATTTTATATAAAAAAAATCTTATTTTCTTGCATTCTATAGTGTTAAAAGGAAAATATCAACCTAAAAATAACCCTGTATTGTTTCTGGTGCAACTAGACCAATCATTTCTTTACTTACTGCATGAATCATATCCATCAGAATAGTCTCTTGCTCAGGTCTCATAAGTAAAGTCTCTAACTCAAAGTGTATTGCCTGTCTGGCTCCATCAACCTCGTCTGGTGTAATTTGAGGTCGTAAGGTTGCTTCAGCCAAAAGCTGTATAACATCATTTAACCCTGCAATACAAAAGATTTAAGTTCATATAAAGCCGCGAAACAAAAGTTCTTGGTTATTTAGACTTTAGACTGCAAACATTGCAGAATTTTTAATGAAATCTCTGAAGACAACAAATAAAACACTTAACATAAGTAGGAGACTGATTTTTTAAAAATTTATAACTGCATTTAAAGTGAAAAAAGTTTTTTTAATTTTTGAGTAAGTTGGCCCTTTACTTCGATATATATCCCAACTCTATTTATACATCAAGTAACTGCACCCCTGTACAAAATACAAAAATAAACTTAAAATAAGAAATGTTTATTTGGATACACTCTTTTTATTGACAGTACCAGTTAATATACAAGATGTCTTAAAAAAAGAATTTTAATTGTCAAGTAGGTTTTTTTAAAAATAAAACACTCTGTATATTTAACAAATTTTGACTCTGTATTAAATTCCATATTAAAAATGTATAACACACTATTAACATCATGGCTGATATTCATGAATGATTAAAAGTAAAGAAAGAAAACAATATTTTAGTTTTAATTATTTTTATATAATTCTGTCACTGTCGGAGTGACAAATAATATAAAAAAATTAATTATTTACCTTCCATTGCAAAAACTACTTATGGGTAAGTCAACTATTTATTTTATTTTAGATACATATTTACTTACTTAACCTAAAAACTAGCCATAATTTATAATTTAAATCAGTCTTTATGATGCAAAAGAGGGCTATCAGAATCATGTATAAAATTCGCCGTAGGGATTCTTGTAGACCCTTATTTCTCTCTCATAAAATTCTGACACTCTCCTGCATCTTTATTTTGGAGACAGTTTGTCTTATGCACAGGAAGCATAGGAGTAGTTTACCATCAGTGTCTGGTTATGCTTCACGTTGGGTAAATACAATCTCTCTTCCAATTCCTCCTACTATGCTGACCAAAAATTTACTATTTTACAACAGCAAAAAACTATTTGCACCACCTTCCTGGGCGACTAAGAGGAATTGTTGGGGAGAAGCAGTTTTGTAGAGAGGTTAAAAGATTGTTGGTTGAGAAGGCCTATTACAGTGTAAAATAGTATTATGATGATGTACTGATTTAGTGTTGTTAGTCATTTTCATATTTGTTTGTCATTTTATTTTAACATACCTGACTGTTATAACTGATATTTTTTTAACTGTCTATTGCTTTTTTGTATTTTTAACCTACTTATAACACTAGGTTACTTAAAACACTAGGTATATGTTTTGAAAAAGTTGCATTTATTGACTAATTAATGTATTTTATTCTCTTTACACCTAACCATTATTACTTTTTTTTACTATTTTTGCTTTTATTTGTTATTTTTAAATTAATTTATTAGTCTTTTTTAATCATGATATTGTATTTTAAATTGTGCTCAATACGTTTTTGATACTATTTTTTTGCTTTGTGAATGAGAATTTTTATTCTTCTCACAATAAAGCTTTATTTGATTTCATTTGATAATTAAAGTATTGCTGTTTTTATAGTTCAATTAACTAAATATGTGTCAAAAATAAAATAAATTGCTGATATATGTACATATTAGTAGTTTTTACAATGGAAGGTAATTATATATTACTTGTCACTTTGACAGTGACAGAATTATTTAAAAATAATTAGAACCAAAATATTTTTCTTCTTCACATTTTATCGTTATAAGTATATCAGCACACTGCTGATATCTCAAAAACCAGCAATAATTGATGTGTAGTGTTTTACATTTTTAATGGAGATTTTGATACCCGGTAAAATATACAGGATGTTCCATTTAAAAAACCTACTTGACAATGAAACTTATGTTTTTGAGACACCTTGTATATTAATAAGTATGGTCAATAAAAAGAGTGTATCCCAATAAAAAGTTTTTATTTTAAGTCTCTTTTTGTATCTTGTACAGGGGTGAAACTATGTCATGTATAAATAGAGTTGGGACACCCTGTATTCTAACACACCCAATATAATTATATAATACTTATAATTTCTACCTGTTGTATACGCAGATGCTGCATAAATAAAAGTATCTCGTGATGCTTGACTATCACAAATTCCTCCATGTTTTTCTAGCTTATTTATCATTTCATCCCGGTCTGGGTAATGCTTCGTAGACTACAACCAATAAACATGTATAAAAATCATATACCAATAAGATAAAATTTAGTCAATTTAATTAAAATATATTTTTTGGTTATTACAACTAATCAAAACACTTACATTAAAAGCTAATTTTTCCAAAAAGTGTGATATTCCACTTGGATAAGCAACTTCATATCTTGATCCTGAGTCAATGACAACACCTACTGTACAAAATTCTCCAAATCTATTTTCTGATGCCACTCTTAATCCATTTGAAAGAGTTGTAACCTAATCGTAATAAGAGTATTTTTTAAGGCCATACATGTTAACTATTGGACTTTGTATTATATCCAAGAATATCAATTGAATTTTAAAAAACATACATCAGGTAAAAACAATAGATGGAAATTTTAAACAAATCTAAATCTTTATAATACTGCTCATTTCAACAACTAGAAATAAGATTTTTGCCAGAAAATTAATTTAAATAAAACACTTATTTACAGGGTGGGCCAAATTCAACAGTTACTATTAGAAACTTATGTTATTGTATGTTTTACAGACAAACTTGCCTCCATTTCTGTGGTTCAAAATTTCAAGGCAAACTTACTGGTGAAAACAGTAATTTGCTATCTTGTGTTGTTTACTGGTTACAGTGTCTTTTTGATTTTTTCAATACTTGTTAAGAAAAAGTAATCATGTTTTACTTTAAACAATATTAATTAAAGTTTTGTATTTTATTGACCACAATGGTATAAATCACTTATATTAATAGTTCAATAATGTACTCGAGTTGGTAGACGAAGATGCATGAGTTGCTAGAAAAATGTGTAGTGTGTTTTACTTTTCATCATCTATAATAGTATATTACATTACAAGTGTGGAAAATGACTAATTTTACACGAGTGGGAATATTGTAGCACGAGGCGTTAGCCGAGTGCGACAAACCCACGAGTGTAAGAAAGTCATTTCCACACGAGTACTGTACAGGGTGTCCAGTTTTCGTGTGTTTTCATATACCAGCTCCCTTACTATAAAAGATAGAAAGATGGGGTTTGCGGCTTACTGTCCTATTTTTTTATGAAACTTACATTGCCGCAAAACGAAATTTTCATAGCCTTCTTTGTTTCTGACATACAGGGCGATTTTGAAAATTTGTCATTTTTGACGGTCCCCTGTATCTCGATTATTTGGTAACTTTTCAATAAAGTGAAAATGGATTGTTATAGAGTTTTTTACGTAGAATTCATTGGCGTAGGTAGTTTTTTTCTAAAAAGTTTTGTTTTTGAGTTACGACCCAAACTTATGTTTTTTTAAATGGGACACCCTATATATTATTTTTTTATCTTTTCGCTCTTTCACACGCTTTTCAAAAATATATAATAGTCCATATTTATTTTTTTAAAAAAGGAAAATTTTTACATTTTTGTAAAATTTATCATTTTTCGTATAGAAGGCTATGCCTGCAAATCAAAACAAAATTAACAACATCATTTTTATTATAACAACTCTATATTAATACATAATAACTAAGCAACATTAAAAGAAAATAACATATTAATTTATTTTTATTTAGTTTAATTACAAAAATTGCTCGAATTAGGCTCTGTTGTGTTCCAAACATTTTTGACATACTTTTTCAATTTTTCGCAATCCATTTAATAAAGTAATAGGCCTAAACGCTTGATGTGTAGCTTCTCGAAGTTGATCAATATTGTGGTATTGCCTCATATATATTTGATTTTTCATATATCCCCATTTTCATATATAAAAAAAAAAAAAAAAAAAAAAAAATTATTTTAAGAACGTGTTGGTATATATCTCGCTCCGTAAAAAATCGTTTTTTAACCCGTAAAAAATTGTAATTAAATACTTTGTTTGGTATCAAAATGTGCATTGAAACATTGAACGTTGTATCATCGTGTTAATTTGGATAGATTTGCGGTCTGTACTGATTAAAACGGCCTAAATTGATTGTGAACAGTTATAAGTGATTTTTAAATAAACAAAAAGTGGTATTTTCTTATCTGCTCTGTTTAAGATAAGGATATTCAAAGTTTGCCAAAATAAAAATAAAATTGTGCATTGTGTTTTTTGGCAGAAGTCGATAGCCAATTCTAAAAGATAAACCCTTTTATAAATATATTTATATACAAGGGAGCGTAGCAAAGATGTCATGTTCAAAATGCAATAAAGCACTTTCCTCTAAAGAGGTTGAATATAAAATAATCTGCGATTTTTGCAGTGATTCGCATTGTTTGTCTTGCTCCAGAATATCTACTTCAGAGGCGCATGTTACAAGACTTAGTAAGGGTCGTATACTTCTGTATGCATGCGATGTCTGTGTTTCTGACGTTAGAAATGCACTTAAAGATCCTGATGCTAGGGCCACTGATCAATTCAACGAAATACAGAAAAACTAGAAAAGTCAGTTAACTCACTAAGAGATGAACTGATTAATACTTATACGCAGAAAATCGATGCGCTTCAGGCAGCGATTGGGAACCAGCTCAAGAATTTCGAGGAACAACTCAAATCAATGGGTAAAAGTAGCTCACTTGATGACCAAACCGCCGTGGAGGATAATGGTGATTCTCTGACCAAACAGACACAAAACATACCGATTACCTCTAAATTAGTTGAAAATGCTGTAAATAATGCTCTTGGAAATCTTTATGGTAACCTGGGGGAAAAGAACAGCAAAACTAAATATCAGAACCGAGTTGTGAAGTGCTCCGGAAATGATGAGGTGGAAGATTTTAGGGGTGAGGCTGGCAAGATGTGGTTATATTTGGGGCGTGTTACAAAGAAATCGAGCGAAGCGTCAGTTAGAAATTTTATTGAAAGTAAGATTAGTTTAAACAAGGAAGATCTGATAATAGAACAGCTTAAAACAGTGGGAAGAACCAATTCGTTTAAGATAGGAATTGAACAGTGTTATTTTAACATGCTTGACAGTCCTGAATTCTGGCCTTCTAATATTATTTATCGTAGGTTCAACTTTAGGCGTGATGTGACAGCAACCCAACATGCTTTAAATAGAAACGACTTCAACACCGATAGAAGCTCAAGGATAAATAACTACAATAGGAATAATAATGATTATCCAGATAGATATCATGAGTATTCTGATGGGAGAAACTCGAACAGAATGATGGAAGATGAAAATACCAGCAGAGGCAACAGACATAATAATTGGCAACGTGGCAGACATCAAAATTACATGAGGAGAGGAAATTTTCCGAGGTACCACCAAGGACATCATCAAATTTAAATTCAACGGGCCAGCTACAAGTCTATTACCAGAATGTGAGAGGCATTAGAACAAAGCTAAGAGAACTTACAGTATCAATTGAGAAAAGTGAATACGATGTAATTATTTTTACGGAAACTTGGTTAAATGAAGACATTATGGACAGTGAGATTGGTTTAGATAGTTATGTAATTTTTAGATGTGATAGGAATGCATCAACGAGTGACTGTTCCAGAGGGGGTGGAGTACTAATTGCAGTAAGATCTGTAATAGCAGCAAAACAAATACAGAGTTTAAGGGATAATATCGAGTGTCTTTTTGTTTTATTGTATATAGGTAGTTTTAGGATTTTACTAAGTGTTGTGTACATACCACCACAGTCCAATGAAAAAATATTTGAGGATTATTTTAGTGCTGTAGAATGTATTCTTGAGAATACCAATTCACATAATTGTATTTTTACTGGTGACTTTAATGTTCCTAAAGTGACTTGGGTTAATGATGATTATGGAACAAGAGCAATGGGTAATTTGTCAGTGCAAGGTAAAATGTTATCAGATTTCTTTGCTTGCCTTAATTTTAAACAACTAAACAACATCTCAAATATCACAGGTAGCTATTTGGATTTAATTTTTGCCAACACTGAATTTTCTGTAAATCTTATGGATTTTCCATTGCTTCCCCTGGATAAATACCATCCAGCCATATCTTTTGAAGTAAAGTTAATGAGTGATAATATGGCAACTATAGATTTTGACTTTGATTATTACAATTTCAGGGAGGGCAATTATCGTTTAATAAATGAATATTTGGGTACATTTGACTGGAATCAATTACTTATTTCAGATGATGTTAATAAAGACGTAAATGTTTTTAATGATATAGTCCATATGGCATTCGATATGTTTATACCCAGGAAAATATTTAGAAAGCCTAAATTCTCATCTCCTTGGTTTAATAATGATTTAAAAGAATTAATCTTTAAAAAAAAATAGCCCACAAAAAATTTAAAAAAGCAGACTACAAAATGATTATCTTATTTTCTCAGAACTAAGGAAAGAGTGTAAAAATTTATCAAAATTTTGTTATGAAAATTATATTAAAGACTTAGAAAATTCAATTAATACTGATAGTATAAAATTTTTGGTTATATGTTAATGCCAGGGGGAAGAAGTGGGAAATACCAAGGGTCATGTCGTATGAGGGTGAACCCTCGGAGGAAGGTAATATTGATGATAATGGTGATAAATCTAGTGATAATGTTTTGGATATAGCAAATTTATTTGCAGATTTTTTTTCTTCTGTTTACTGTGATGATGCATTTTGTGATGGTTATGATAATATGTTAATTGATGTTCCTAAAACTGTTAGTATTAGCAACTGTAGTGTTACTTCTATAGATATTTATAATGCTATTTCTGACATGAAAAATAATTTGAGTGTGGGTCCTGATGATATTCCAATTTTATTTGTGAAAAATTGTAAATGCTTATTGGCACATATTCTTAGTATTATATTTAACAAGTCGCTTTCTTCTGGTGTTTTTCCTGAATTATGGAAGGTGTCATATGTTACACCCCTTCACAAGAATGGTAAAAGATCTGAAATTACCAACTATAGAGCTATTTGTAAGTTCTCTCTTATTTCCAAAGTATTTGAGATTATAGTTAATAAAAAGTTGAATCCTGAGTTTAGAGATGTTATTATTGAAAATCAACATGGTTTTTCAGATGGCAAATCAACTGTTTCAAACTTGCTAGTCTATAAGGAGTCTTTGTTAACATCTTTAGAATCACGATATCAAATAGACGCTATATATACAGATTTTTGTAAGGCATTTGATAAAGTGAATCATAATATTTTGATAAGCAAGCTTAGATCGATTGGAATTTTTGGAAATCTATTAAATTGGTTCCAATCATATCTGACCGATAGATTTCAGTTTGTAAAATTAAAAAACAACTTATCAAGGAAAATTCATGTCAAATCAGGTGTTCCTCAAGGAGGGCACTTGTCTCCTTTATTATTTAATATTTTTATAAATGATGTAAAAACTTATATAAAACATTCTCATACACTTTTCTATGCCGATGACTTAAAGTTTTTCAGAGAAGTCCATTCAATTGAAGATTGTCATTTGATTCAAGAAGATATAAATAATTTAGTTTTATGGTGTCATGTTAATAAAATGGAACTAAATGTTGAAAAATGTAAAGTAATACAATTTCACCGTAAAAAAGTTCAATTGATTTTAATTATGAAATAAATAATGTTCCTCTAGAGAAAGTAACCAAAATTAAGGATTTAGGTATAATTTTTGATTCAGAGTTAACTTTTAATGACCATGTTGATTATATAACGAATAAAGCTCTAAAAACTCTAGGTTTTGTAAAACGAACGTTGGCTGATTTCAAAGACATTTCTTGTTTTAAAACTTTATACTGCTCATATATCCGATCTGTTTTAGAATATGCTAGTCAAATCTGGACACCTCAATATAAAATAAGTATTGATCTTATTGAGAGAGTACAAAAGAAATTTTTAAGGTTTGTTTCATTTAAACTGGGGCTACAGTCTGAGCAAGTGATATACACAGAAATCATGAATTTGTTACATCTTCCTTTTCTTGAGCAACGCCGGAATTTTATAGACATCTGTACATTGTATAAAATAATTACATCGCAAATAAATTGTTCCGAACTTCTTAATCTGGTAAAAATAAAAGTGCCTCAGAGGACTCTTCGTGAATGTGATACATTCCATATTGAATATCATCGTACTAACTATGGTAGGGCATCTCCAATAAACAGATTTTCTAATTTAGCTAACACCTACTGCAAAGATATAGACTTGTTCAGTATAACTCTCCCAAAGTTAAAAACAATATTGCAAAATAAAATGTTTGTTCTTGATGTAAATCAGGGAAATTAATTGATATATATTTTATAAACTCAAAGTCAGTGGCTTTGTTTGTATTTAAAGTAAGACTTCTTTTTTATTATTAATATTTAATTTTTTTGTTTGTATATTTTTCCTTTTAGGTATTGTAAAATGGCTGGTCCGTAAATAAAACATTTATAAAAAAATCCAAAACAGAAAGATCTGGGGATCTTGGGGGCCACCTGACTGGTCCATTCGTACCAATCCATTTATCTGGAAATGTTGTGTCTAAATATTCTCTCACTATTTGAGCATTGTGACTTGGAGCGCAATCTTGCTGGTAATAAATATTATTTAGATCGGCCAAAGGAACATCCTCTAATATTTCCATTAGTGTATCTTGCATTATTTCTAGATGTCTATTTCCGGTTAGCGTTCCTTCATAGATAAAATACTTAATTTTAGGACCAAAAATAAAGCATGACACGCTAAATCCAAACCGACCTTGACGTTCTCGAGGAAATGTTACATATTGGTTCGTTTGGGACCAGTACCTTGAATTGTTTCGGTTTAGAATACCAGAACTAGTAAAATAAGCCTCGTCTGACCACACCACCTTTCTTTCAAAATTTGCATTTTCCTGCAACATTTGTAGGTACCAATTGCAAAAAACTACCCTACGTTCTGCATCACCGGGATGCAAATGCTGGACAAGATGGTATTTGTATGGTCTAAACTTATGTTTCTTTAGTACTAACTGAGTTTTTGATTTTTTAACCCCAACTTCGTCATATATTTTTCTGCATGATATGGATGGTTGTACCGCGACAGAAGCCAAAACATTTATTTCATTTTCTTCCCTGTTTTCCTTGTTGTAAAAATTAGGCCTGGGTTTTTTAAAAGATCCGTGTTCAATGAGATTGGCTTTGATATTATGAAATATTCTTTTATCGGGTTGATGTCTTTCTGGATACCTACGAAATAATTAGATATGTAACAACAAGCTAGATAGATAGATAATGATTAAGATTTTTATATTTGTTATGAATATTAATGTTACATATCAATTTTTTTGTTAATGCTGAATATTACCAATGTCAAAATCTATTCAAATCATCCGATATGCTCACATTATAATAAAAAACATCCTATAATATATCATTGTTGAGAAGGCTACTTCTTAACCTATAGGCATATAATATACTGTTAAACCTTACCGATTAAAATAAAGCTCCGAGGCTGCGTTGGCGTCTTCATTAGCTTGGATAAAACAAACATACATATCGTGTTTTTCATAATTCTCATATCTATTATTTTCTGCCATGTTAAACAATTTTTCACAAAAATAATAAAGTAAACTTCCACATAACAAAAATCCAAATCAAACAAATAACAGTACTATTTGACAACAATAACAATCCATAATGGCGCATTTACAGAATTTTGTTTTTGTCATGGCTATCCGTGATTGACCATCGGAAAATGATAAATTTTACAAAAATGTTAAAATTTTCCATTTAAAAAAAAAATAAATATGGACTATTATATATTTTTGAAAAGCCTGTAAAAGGGGGAATAAGATAAAAAATAATATATAGGGTGTCCCATTTAAAAAACATAAGTTTGGGCCGTAACTCAAAAACAAAACTTTTTAGAAAAAACTACCTACGCCACTGAATTCTACGTAAAAAACTCTATAACAATCCATTTTCACTTTATTGAAAAGTTACCAAATAATCGAGATACAGGGGACCGTCAAAAATGACAAATTTTCAAAATCGCCCTGTATGTCAGAAACAAAGGGGGCTATGAAAATTTCGTTTGCGGCAATGAAAGTTTCATAAAAAAATAGGACAGTAAGCCGCAAACCCCATCTTTCTATCTTTTATAGTAAGGGAGCTGGTATATGAAAACACACGAAAACTGGACACCCTGTACACTATTTTTCCTACGACCACAAATTATTCACCAAAAAAAAAATAAATTAAAGTTTGTCTGTTCAGAAAAATAAAAAACAATTGAGAACTTTGCAACACTAGGGTGATATTTACTTTGCAACACTAGTGTGATATATACTTTT
>JACEGR010006459.1:0-60495 GCA_014170235.1 Listronotus bonariensis | reverse complement strand
ACTTTTAGTGAGTAGAGGCGATTTCCATAAGACAAACATTATAAGAAAATTATTCTATGTGATCTCTAACCGAAACCTCGTGGCACCGCACGTATGAGGTAATCCATACGGTCCAACTGGAAAGGCGAACCCCTGCTGCCCGCGAAGGTTTTTTCTCCCCCCAAATCTCCTCGAGTATTTAAGTCCCGTGTTAACAAACTCACTCCCTTACCCCGCTTAAGGCACTCTCACGGTAATGTTGGGTATTTAGGTTTCTTTAGCCTTCATGGATTGTCCAAAGATAAAAAAAGTTAGTTTAGTTCTAATGTAAGTAAATGTGCCAATTATTGGCTAAATTGCCTCCAGTGATAAAGAAAATAATACCATCTGTTTGTTATGTATTGAATTGTAAAAACCATTAATAAGATGCTATTTATTATTATTATTATTATTTAATCACAAGTATATCTATTTTTTTTATGCCCTTTTTATTTGAATAAAAAAATTATTAAAATAATCCCTTTAATTCTAAACTAGTTTTTCAAATAATATTTCATTGTAGGTTCAACAATAAAGGTAGTTTCATTTCCTATGGTAAATTTGTAAACTTGAATCTACGACGTTATAAATTGACTCTTCAAACTATTTTTGATCGATAAAGTGTGTTTCTCGTGAGTTAAGGCATATGCAGATAAGTTTTGTCAAACAATGTGTACTCTTCAAATCAAAAATAATAAAAAGGTTCTTTATACGTCTCCACCATTTAGAGCACATCACCGTATAAAAAGATAAGCGACCTATCTGCAATCAATACAAAGATGACGATTACGTCACCATTTTAATGCATGTTTTAGGGTAGAAAGACAAAACGACAACACTTGTAATAATGAATTTCTGCCATGCTCGTGTCACCCCAGTGCGCACTCAAGCCTGAACCTCATGGCAGTGCAGTGCAAATTCCATATTTACGCAAGAGCTTGAGTTCCATTATCTAGCAATAAATGTGCGTGTTCAATAAATTTGCCTGCAACTGAGCGCCGGACACTTTTGTATTCGCTGGCGCGTGACGATATAACTTGAATATTGAGCTCTTTAAACTGCTGCTGAGGTGTCGCAGCAGAGAACTGAATCTAGTCTCCAACCTAAAATTAAGTACAGCCGACGTCGTGCCGGCGCAGATTTTTGATTTATGAAATTTTCGCCACTTTTAAAATGTCTTCTTTGCGTGAATGTGATATTTAAAAGATAATAATATATATATCATAACACAAGATATGCTGATTTTTGTTATTTACCAAAATGCACATTTTCTTAATTTTGAATCTCACTGCATATCATATAGCGAGTTCTTTTTTACATTTTTTACTTTTAACATTTTCTTTTCACTGAATTGTAAAAAGTATTTTTAAATAGTTTTAACGTTAACCTCATTTTTTTAGTAACAATAACCAATAGGAAAAAATTTTATTATCCACTTTTAATTACTTTTTTATGCTATTTAATTAGGTAATTTCAAACATATATTTTTCTCTTTCTTTGTTCTTTTAACTACCCTGTATATCTTACAGTAAATTTATTATAAATTTTAGCATTTTAGACAAAGCAAAATTTTTTATAAAGAATATCTTTTTGAAATATTAAAAGACAAAAATTACAGGTCCAATTGTGTAGTCCATTCAACAAACTGTATATGGAACATCAATTATTTACTGCAGAACTACCTAAATTAAAACTAAAAATTATTTAAAAATATTAGATTATTTATTAGATAAGAATAGTTCTCGTTTAGTTTTTTACTATCTCAAAATCAAACAAGATAACGCCGTCATCAAAACAAAATTAAATTTCGCGGTTGCCGTATCTTGTTCAAAAATTCTTTCAGCAACAATTTTTCGCCAACATTTGCAGATACAAGTGTTGTCGCGTCCACACTAGTTTTAAAGCTCGTACAAACCTGCCGAAGTTTTCCATATCAAATGGAAAATAGGCGTCTTGCCGATTGCTTCGAAGAAAACGCCCACGGATGTTGCCATGGCGTTTGCAACAAGTCGGCCGACCGATGTGCAACATTCAAAGATACAGTCTGACCAACAAATGTTTTCGCCGATTGTATCCAAGTCTGTACGTGGCTTTAATACACTTTTCCTGCTAATTTTCAGACAACACTGTATTGAAATTCCTACTAATTATTTTCACTTATTCGCTAATTATAGAAGATATGTAAGTGATCGGCGTGTGAAATTAAGAAATTTTTAAAGTAATAAACGTGATAAAATGCATTAATCTTCATAATTTGTATGCACTAATTAATGTTGTTCCAAAGAATTAAACAATTTCACATTAATTCAATAAACAAATTTTTGCCGTACATAGCTTTGTTTGCGGGTTCGATTCTGAACCGGTTCTGGGACTATTCGCATGCGCAGTGAAAACAGCAGCGTTCGCGGTTAGTAAAATCCTGAATTTTTAGTAACAGTTCTGTGTTCGCGGGTTACAATGGAATCAGTTCGTTACCGGTTCGTAACCTGATTAGCAGACCTGGATTTTTGTTGGAACTAAAAGTTCAGTATCGGAATTTCATGCGCATTGTCGACATGGTCAGCTGTTTTCTGTTTTTGTGGTACAGAAATAAACCGTTGTATTACAGTTTATTTGTTTCGCCACTTTTTATGCGGTTTAATATACCTGTTGAATATTTTTTTTATATTTTTGTGATTCTGAGCGTATATAAACAAAGGATTTTTAATTGTATTCTGTATGAATGTATGTATGCAATAAAATAAATAAAGATTTAATTAAAAAATATAGACAATATTACAAGATTTTACTATTTCTTGTTGTTTGAATGATATCTTTAGTTAAATACACATACTCATGTTAAAAACGAGAGGAGGCAGGGAATCCCTCGTCTTCCGCCGAGAGACCTCGAGAGGCTTTCGACAGAATAAGAATTTACCCTTTTGTTGAAATTTAATTTTTTTGTGTAGTATACAATTTAACCATGAAAAATCCTAACCAAAGGCTAGGTTAGAATACATCCACAGCTGTATAGAAAATCGTTCGCGGTAAATACAAATTCCGAACTAATAAATAACTAGACATGCTCATTAAAACAATTCTAAACCAGCTCGGTTCTGGTTCAGAATATGTTCATTACTAGACCCGCGAACAAAGCTATTTTTACATTCTAGTGGAGCATCCAGAGGTGAAGTGGTCCTTCGTCCCCAAAGAAAAAACATGTTTGTTTTCCCCAACCAAATAACTCAAACTGGAACACAGAATTCTAAAGGTTATGGGTTATGTTGATATTTAACCATTTAAAATAATAAATTAAAAGTAAAAAACTGTTTAAAACAAGCTTTTATTTTAATGCACTTAAAACAATAAAATCAACTTTTCTTGGAAGTTTTACTATAGGAATATATCGCCCTTACACAATCTTATATGATATAGGAAGCTTGTCGCAAGATTTTAGTACTTTTATTAATTTAGTTTAAAAATTAAAAAGTAAAAGCAATCGGATCAAGTTATTTCAATTTATTCGTTGATCTACTCAGGTAAATCTTACCACAAGCTTTTTGTATCATATTATAAAATTTAATTTGACCTTTAAACTATAAAACCTAATTTTTTAAAAGAAAAAGATCCCGCAATATGCTTCTTGATATGGTCTAAAAATATTCAATTAAGTAAATTTAATTTTTTTCTTTTAAACCAAACAATGTACGCATAAAAATAGGGTCATAAAAGCTGTATTTTTTTTTTTGCGTAATCTAAAGAAAATACACATTTACACAGCCAGTGGCGTGCCATTTTTTGTTAAAAATATTTCTTCAGTTGCCTCCTTCGTGACGCCAACTGGACTTACTAAATGTAATTATTAAGTCAGTGATAAACTACCCCCTTAATGCCAGCAATAGTATTGCCAAATTGAAATAAAATTGGGTAAAAAATAGTTGGTTAGGATATTTATTTATTTATTTATTTATTTTTTTTTTTTTAAATTTTAACACTCTGTATCTCAAAAGTTAAGACGTTTAGGACATATGTTCATTTGATTTTTTTTCTTTAAATAAGTCCAAGAATCACCCCCTAAAATATTAGCATGTATTTAAGGAACACCCTGTTTATGTTGATTAATTTTTGTTTTTTTGTAAAATTATAAAAATTTAATTTTATTCTTTTTGTCCATTTTATTAAAAGCTTTGTTTTTTTAGCTTTGTGACATCTCATCGAAGGCTTATACCTAAATACCAGTGTACCGGAAGTGCCGGGTTATTGGATGCTTAACCCATTTACCTGTTCCGTCAACGTTATACAAACACTGATACATGCAGTTTTGCATTTCACAGCACCTTTTAGACAACCCGGTAGTGCCACCACGGACGTTATTTCTAAAATATCTACTACCCAGGATTGCCCCTACACCAAACCCGCCACTTAAAATAGTTTTTTTTACATTTAATTTATTTGTATTATATTTATGAAATGCTGGTATGTCTAGATTTAAAATGCGATTTTATGAAAAACGGTCCAATATATCTATTTAATAAGGTATATCTTTTTTTTGTACAAAAATAATGAAGGAATCAAACGTTTAAAGCAGATTGTTAAATTTATCTTTCTGTGGTAAAAATAATGCACATAATAAATGAAAGAAAAATCGTCCCACCTTGTATATTTTTGACTTACTGAACACCCGTTTACCTATGGAAAGAAGCATTAGTTTACATATATGACTTATTTAGTTGCCCAAATATCATTGGTACTATGGCAAGAGTTTAAAAGTTATAATTAAAAATAGGTGTTTTTTATTCTAACCTTGAAGGTCAATAATATCTACCTAACGAAGCACGATAGATTTTTTTATAAAGTACTAGCATTATTGGCTCACCCACCACCCCTATTATTTATGACCTCACCTTTCCGGACACCATGTATAATAATATTTTTGTCAAATAAAAAAATGTAAATTAATTTTAATTGAAAAATTACGTTAAGAATAATAATAAAATTAAATAAATAAGATTACAGAATCACCTTATTTTATTTTAATTATAAGTTTAATCCGGTTGCTGTTATTCAAACTAAATATGGATTGTTTTGGGTATTTCTTTGGCGATATCATTATTACAATATATGTACACGTATGATAATAGTGAACCTGTACTGATATGAATTTATTTTGCAAAGATAGGCGCCAAGTGTTATGGAAATATTTTATTATAATAAAATGAGTGACTTTTGGGCCCTGTAGAGAGATGCCGTTCAAGTATTACGTAAGCACTATGGGCAGTAGCGTAGCTGAGGTGTAGGCGGTCGCCTACGGCCTCGCGGCAAGGTGTAGGTATGAATGTGATAATGGAAAAAATACCATTATGAAAGATGTGGACGGACTTTGAGCAGACCCCTGAAATCAAGGTAAAATATGGAATTCTTTTGTCTCCTCAAATTTTCTCCACAGGATAAAAGGGGACTCGCGATTAAGCTTGCCTACGCCTAAAGGGCCTTGCAAGAAAGACGAGGATCATTTTTTTTGGTCCTCAAAAATGTTTCTGTCATGAGGGGCCTCGCGGACACGACTTCGCCTAATTCTGGTCACGCAACGCCACTGACTATAGGGAGGCGGGGTTATTAATTTATTTTTGATGACATCGGGGTGGGGGATCTAGATGGTGATTACGTCAGCAGCAGCTTTTTAGTATTTTACACATATGGTAACCCACCCACACGATGGGGCGCATTCAGGAGTACTGTAGTTTCAAGTAGATATGTAAATCCAATTTACACCAAAAGTTTTTTAAAAGTTTTAAAAATTCCATGCAACTACAAAAGTACAAAATGTAATTAGTAAACCAAGTGTGGCGTCAATTTAAATGACAATCAAAGTCCTACAAGGAATTTAATTTTGTTTCTAAGAAAATTGAAAAATAATTGCAAAAAGTGACTAGGAATAAATCCAATCTACTATCTTTTTTCATAAAGTGAGTGTTAAACCATTTTAGGTATAAGTACTAGAACTGAGGAATCTTGGTTCATGAGTTTAGGCCGCCTCAAATTGAAATCGTTTACCGACGTTTACTCTGCAAGATGGAAATACTGATTTCATAAGACAGATTTATTTCACTACGTTTATATCGAATAGTTGAAGCTAGCTTGAGTTAAAGCGGCTTTTAAAAGTGGCTTGAAAAATGCGAGTTAAACGCGCTTGAAAGTATCTTGAATCGTTCAAGTCAAGCCTGAAAATAAGTAGGGTTGACTTCACTGAAGCCGATTAGAAACACGATATAAACGATTCAAACCGGATTAATAACTGCCTACCTTCAAATGAATGCTTCCTCGAACGTCATCAGTGTCAATTTCATATATGATTTGGACATTTTTATAAAAATATGAGTAGACAACAGCACACAAAACGGGACAAATTAAAAAGTGCTTTAACTATTCGATATAAACGTAGTAATTGTAATATTTGTACCTTGCTCTATGTTGAATACCGTGTCAGTAAAGTTTGTTTAAATTAAGATTTTTGTGCGTTAGAGTTTTCTATCCGAAGCCTATTTTCCTATTCCTAGAATTAATACTGCTGCTTATCTTATATATAAAATTCTCGTGTCACAATGTTCGTTCCCGTAGTCCTCCGGAAACGGCTTTGACCGATTCCTCATGAAATTTTGTGAGCATATTGAGTAGGTCTGAGAATCGGCCAACATCTATTTTCATACTCCTTAGTGATAAGGGTTATCCACCCTTAACATTTTTTTAATTTTTAGGCTAGAAATTACTTAAAAATTATTTATATGGCAAAACAACGTTTGCCGGGTCAGCTAGTAAAACAATAAAAAGACAAAATATATTAAAAGAAAAAATAGATACATACAAATGTTTACGTAAGCATGGGAGGGGGTAAGACTTTTGCTTACTTTTGATGACATGGGGTAATAATTGCTATAAATCTGCTTACGTAATACTTGAACGGCCCCAGACACACTCGGTACTTTTTTCTTTTAATTCAAACATTTTTTTAAATTTGCATATATACTTTTTCTCGCTCGTCTGCTACGTCCCTAATTACATAAACAACTTGGCAGTAGATGGCTTTCTTTACGATGTTGCCAAACGTCCTTTTTAGATATAGATAGAAAGAAGAAAGTCAGCTTTTCTACTGAATTTATTAAAAATTTATAGTCCGGTCAATTTAGACCAAAAAATAGGAGCCAGGTAACAAAAATTCGCAACCGGCTAATGATAGGATTGTTTAAAACACCATCATAAATTAAATGTTAAAAGACCTAATAGATCCGAACCGGAGGGAAAAACTCGGGCTTTGACCCGAGCATGATGCGAAAAATAATGAATAAAAAAGAAAAACGCCTGAGAATTGTAGAAAGCTGCTGTGGTAATTATTCGCGAAGACATTTAATCTGTAGTGTAGTGCGATAATTCTAACTACCCTCCACCAGCTCCCATGTTTAAAAATTTAGGCAATCAAATCCCAAAGTCAATGAAAATTTTTTTGGAGCAAGTGTTTTTAAAAAACTAAGAGATTAAACTTAGATCATTTAAAATTATTACGCGCAAATATTAGCAGTAGTATTATGACTGCTGTTCGGCCGAGGTCTTTCAAGCAGAAACATTAGAAATCTAACCAGATCGATTTTTTATTTACACCGCATTTGTCACTTTTATTTTAATTACTTAATAGCTTCAAATTAAATAGAATCACAACAAACGCGTAAAATAGGCCTACCGGGAAAATCACGTTAAAAAAGAAAACGCGCTAAGGACACTACGTCAAAGGTGGTGCCCAAACGTATGCATTTTATGACGATTACAACTCTTCCAAATTTTTGAATCGTTATATCTTAAAAACAGTGGTTCTTGGAAAAAACAAATTTAATATTTTAACATTTCTATAGTTCATTACTTGACTTACAACAATTGTGTCTGTACTCATTTTATGATAAAACTTACCGTTTTGCTGAAAATCGCTAAAATCCCGTTTTTGTGACCTTTGCCCCGAGTTTTTTCTCGGAACGAATCAGATCAATGAGAATCATTTATAATGGAGTTTTAAATAATCCTACCAGTTTTCGGAAAAAAATGTAAATAGAAAATTTGTAGATAATTATCTTTCTTATAGAAAGTTATAATCCGATAGGTATTTGAGCTACAACATAAACTAAAAGTAATATACAGGGTGTTCGAAAAATGCACGGCCAAATTTCAGGAGGTGATTCCTCATTGAAAAATATGAAAAAAGTTCCTATAAACATGGGTCCGAAAATGCATACTTTCCAAGATACAGGGTGTTAAACTTTTAAATAAAATAGGTTTTTGTAATTATCTTGAATACCCTGTAACCGATTTTCTTGAAATTTTTCAGTGTTATTTCTAGTAATAGGGCCAAAGTTAGGCATAATTAAATTAAAATTATTAAGTCCAGTGGCGTCTCACGGGACATCTTATCACAAAATAATTGTAAAAAATGTACGCCACTGACTTTTGTAACTTTTTTATTTTTTTTAGAATAAGCAACTAAAAATACAACTTTTTCATATCCTGAAATTTTTTGTATCTTGCTTCGTTTTCGAGAAAGAAAATAAAAACCACTTTATTGCATGTTTTTTGGGACGGAATTTTTGAATTTTGACGATTTACTGAGCAAAAACAGTTAAAGATAGAGCAAAATTAATTTTACTTCTTCTGTCTTAACTTTTTAAGGACTATCTAATGACATTAAAAAGTGAAGGTCAACTGAAGATTAAAGAAGGTGAATGTTGAACCTAAATGTTGGACACCCTGTATCTTGGAAACTATGCATTTTTGGACCCATATTTATAGGAACTTTTTTTCATATTTTTCAATGAGGAATCACCTCCTAAAATTTGGCCGTGTATTTTTGAACACCCTGTATGTGCTTTTTAATATCCTCGAGTGATGTCACTTTAGGCAGCCCTAAATTCAAAATAATACCGGTGCCTCCACAAAAATTGTATGGAAATATTACCAGTAGGGATGTGACAAGTAAAACAAAAAAATTAGAAAATAATTTTAAGACGCATTTTAGAAGAAAAAATATTTTAAGTAAAATTTATTTGAAATGAAGGGGCAAATTAAAATTCAAACAGAATAATTAAAAATGTTTATTAATGTTAAAACATACATTTTAACAATTGTAATTAATCTTGTTAACATAAAATTTATAAAAAATCGGTTCTTAAAATTTGTTGTAAAAGTTGCTCATTTTGTTAGTAGTTTAAGATTCTAAACAAGAAAATTGGGGTTTCTATTAAGAAAAACAAAGTTGATACGAATATGACCTAGAAACTGTAGTCAAGGTCACACACTAGTAATACCTTGAAATTTACCCCTTTATTTTAAACAACTTTAAGTGTTTAGTGTTTATATTCTAATTTTCTTGATCCCTTATTGTTTTCATGATTAAAATATGGGCATTTATTATGTATTTAAATTTTGTTTTGTTCTAATTTATTCATGTGTATTTAAATGTCAAAAAATAATATTTAATTTAAATAAGACATAAGGTTGCGCGTTACTAAAATTAAGAAAAAACTTTGTAGCTGTTTTTTGGTGTCATTTCGAAAATTTTAAAAGAATTTGTATTGTGCAGGGCCGTATGCCGAAAGGGATTTGGGAGGGCGGGCAACAGCCAAAAAGGGGTTCAAAATTTAAAGATAAAAAAACGTCTTTATCTAAAAGCAACTAAGGGGTAATACAATTTTGAACACCAAAAAAAAATGATTTTTCCTTACACATGTACAATGTTTGCGTCAAAGGTATCTTTATCTTTTTTAAAATTTCTAAAATTTATTTATTTAAAAAATAATTTACGTTAGAGCAACGATTTTACGTAAACTAAGTATAATATCAAAGAAACCTCCGAAACTAAAAAGTCGTATTTGCCAAAATAACTAGATACTAATAAATAACAATACAAGGAGAACAAATAAACTCATTAATTTTATGTTGTTTGTATAATTTTCTTATTTTTGACAAATGTACCCATAACATCCACCGTAAAAGGAATAAAAAAGTAACTCTTAGTGGGGGAACACAGAGCAAACCAGGCTATTAAAAAAAAAAAAATTTGTTCATTCATTCATGTTTTTTTTTTTATTGTTTATATCTGTCAATCTGTCCACTGGCGTAGATAGGAATTTATTTTTTTTTATCTAAAAACTTAGACATGGGACCCACACCAATGTAAAGAAGCAGCTAATATTATTATTTAAATTATTTGCAAATTTAAACAATAATATTAGACCAGCCTTTAGAAGTGGTTAAAAGTGAAAAAAAGATAGTAGAATAAAACCCATTGAAAAAGGTGGAGAATATAACAACAATTAAAGGAAAAATAAATTACAAGCAATTTAAGGTGGAGAAAGTGAGAGAGGGGGTGTTAAATGTAAAATACACTATAAGTCCTATGGCAAAAGTTAAATGGCAAAGTTGTAGACAATGTAAAGATCTACGCTTTTTTACATAACCTCAAAATTTATGTGAAAAAATCAAAACATCATTTTTGATTTTTTATTTTTATTTTTTAAAAAATATACATTTTTTTTTTAATTTGGTGAAAACGCATCTTAGCATGTCCCGAATGCACTGTATTTTTTGGTTTAATATATTTATTTTTCACATTATTGTAACTTAATATCAAAAAGTAATCTTATTTTTAATTAAAAATTTACGTGTCAAAATATTGGCATTTTCCAAAAGTCGGTGGTCGCTTTGCTCGTTAAAATATCTACTTTCTAATGGTGTAAAAATATACATATTAATGGTTAATGTTTTTAGAAAATGCAAAAACTTGGATCGGTTTTTTTAAATCATTATTAGACCAGGGTCGATAATTTTTGAAACCAAAAACAAATTATAAAAAGAATGAAACCCAGTAAAAATATAAAGAAAATAACAAAAATATAAAAATTAATTACAGGCGATCTGTGGTCAGGAAGTTGAACGGGTGAGTTTTTAAGCGTAAAAACGGTTTTTGTCGATTTTCGACAAAAGTACTAGTCCTATGAAAATTAATTTTCCGAGAAAATTTACCGTGGTAATGTATATCTCACATCAAAAAGTAAAGATTTCGACGAACAAACAGCGTGCCAACTTTTTTGAAAATGCAGGTATTTTTACACGCGAATTTTTAGAAAATAAGGATACTTTTTCAATATTAGGTCAAAATAATATGTAAAAATAAAAAATTTAAATCCAGAAAAATTCCAGTATATTTGGGGCAAATAAAGATAAGTTTTCACCAAATTTCGTGAAAAAAATATATTTTTTTTGCAAAAGATAAAAATTAAAAATCAAAACTTTGGTTATTTGAATATTTCACATAAATTTTGAGGTTAAATAAAGAAAGTGCAAATACAAAAGATTTAGTTTTTTTATTACCTAAAATTTTATCATTTAACTTTTTCAATAATACTTGTAGTTTGGCCGAAAATCGAGAAAAACGTTTTTTATATTTTAATTCCCCCTCCCCTTTTCCCAGCTAGATATCGCCAGTAATTTATTTTCTTTTAATTTTTTGTTATATCTTTTACCTTTTACAATGGGTTTTGTTCTACTATATTTTTTTTTCATTTTAAAAATTATCGACCCTGGTCTATATACAAACAGAACATTTAATAACTAAAGGCATAAAAATAAAATAAATGATTGAGACGATAACGGCTTTTTATTTCCTCTCCTCCGGATCAAAAAGTTCCCCACCTCTCACTGGCGAAATTTGCAGTAAATTTATAAGAAAGAATTTATTATATTTTTTAAGAATTCAATTTGGAACATATGTAGGGCTACAATATTGTCAAGAAAACCATTAAGTCGCTTTAATAATAATTTATTTTTGGTTACCTTACGATCCCTCCACGTGATATTTTAAACTGCCCCCGAATAAAATTTTCTGAATTTAACACTGGCGAAATATAAAAACTCAAGGGTAATATGAAAAAAAACCTAAAAAAGTTGGTTCATTTACAAATTAGGTACTATTTCGAGTGTCAATAAATCTATTAGACAAGCCATAACTTCTAGAGTATTAGGCTAAAATCATAGTGGAGCGACGAGAAGAGCGGCGAGCAAAAAGAGTGAAATCGCGTCAAAATCAAACCAGTAAAATTAAATGCAAGGGTATACTGGGTTAGTAAAAAGTACCGCAACTTTTAGATATTTTTAAAACCACTAAAGCTACATTAACCAAATTTGGTATCTAAAGTATTTTAGACATGTAAAATTCAATAGAGATATCGGCTCTGTTGCCAGATTTCGCAGTTTTATGCTACACCTATTTTTTTAGTTTTTTAAAACGTGAATTTTTTCAAATCAAACTTTGTAAGTTTGTAGATTTTTAAAATTCTATCTCTATTAGTTGTTGAGATATGATACACTACATTTTTAGCAAAAAGTAATTTAGGACCTAAATATCTTTAAAACCCCTAAAGCTATGTTTACAAAATTTGGTATTTAGGGTTTTTTGGCATTCCTAGTTGATCAGTAATATAAGCATTGTTGCCAAATTTTAATAGAATTGCGATGTTGTCATATCTCGTTACCTAGTAAAGATTAAATTTTGAAAATTTGGAATCCTACTTAAGTTGGCACGCTCATTTATTTGCAATTAAAATAAATAGGGTATTTTATTCAAAATACCAAAAATATTGCATGTAGCGCAAAACTTAAAAATTTGGCAACAATGACAGCATCAGTGTTCAATTTTACTTGCACAAAAACCCTCCAGTGCCAAAATTTGTAAACGCAGCTTAAGTGGTTTTAGAGATATTTGAGCGCATCTGAACTTTTTGCCTAAAATGTGGTGGTGCCATATCTTAGTAGTTAGTAAAAGTGGAATTTCAAAAAGTTGTGAACTTATTAAGCCTGCGCAATTTATTGCAATAAAAATAAATGGGTCATTCCATTTAAAACAAACAAAAAGATACATGTAACACAAAACAGGAAAATCTGGCAACAGTGCCGACATCTCTATTTAATTCCACATGTCCAAACACCTTAGATACCAAATTTGGTTAATGTAGCTATAGCGTTTTTAAAGATATTTAAGAGTTGCAGTACTTTTTACTAACCCAGTATAGTAACGCGACTAGTTTAATTGATTTTGACGCGATGTCGCGCTTTTTGCTCGCCGCTATACTGATCGCTCCACTATGTTCTTAGCCTTAGACATATCAAAATAAGACTTGGTATAAGTAAATGGTATAAAAAGGGGATAGGTTTCGTATATTTCTTACTTTTTGGTTACTTCCAGTTTAACCGGAAATTACATCAATTTTGAATTTTTAAACCGAACACCTTGTATATTTTAACATTTTTGGTATTCAGTCGATTTTAAACAGTAATTTAGCATTTTTAAAAGGTTTTTCGCCTACTTGATTTTTTAAGAGCCATTTATAGTATTGTATTAAGGTGGCTACGATCCTTTATTTATGACTTTATTTTTAATCCGATGGCTAGTAAATTGGTATCGTTAGATTCTTCTAAAAATCCTTTATTCCAAAAGTGCTTGTCGAAAAAGGGTTGCCATTTGAAAAAAAGTAGTTAGACGCGAAAGTGTCAATTTACCAAATAGTTGTATACCTATCTTTCGTATTAGTCACCAAAACTTTTCTATTGTATTTTACTAACATTACCTAGAGAGAGTCACTAGATTAATTTGCGTCCAATCATGGCCACCTAGATGCAATATTAAAAATGGCTCTAAAAAATCAAGTAGGCTTAAAAACTTAATCCACAAATGACTAAATATACAGGGTGTTTCATTTAAAAAATTAAAATTGGAGCCATTTTCTGACTGAAAGTGACTGGAAACTAAAAATATGCAAAAATTCTCCTTTTTTTCATACCATTTACCCATACAAAGTCTCATTTTGATATGTCCAATACTCTAGAAGTTACGAATTCTCTAATAAACAGGGCCGTATTAACTGTTTGAGGCGCCCTAGGCTAGAATTCCAAAGCACCTTATTCACAGAGAAATTAGTCACCAAAAATCTCCACCTGACCTAAACTTTTTAAAAACTCCCCTGTCTGGCGCCTATTTTTTTTTCATGGCGCCCTAGGCTATAGCCTAGTCAGCCTAATGGATAATACGGCACTGCTAATAAATTCATTGACACCCGGTTCTTTAAAAATTTCATTTAAAAATGTTCTTTTAATATTTAAAGAAATACATTAACAAATTCCGATACGTCTTCTAATTCCTCCTTCTTTAAACAAACAAAAAGTTTTTATGCTCGATAAAATGACCGAAGCCGGATGATTCTACCTGAACTCGATAAAAGAAAGACATTTTGCAGTTAACCCAATGCTAAACTAGGAAAGTGGCATAATTTATAAGTGGCTTACCCTATGTTGTCCGTTAGCATACTACTTGAGGTTTTATTAGTCTATAAATTTTTAAACTAGACTATAATAACATAGCTATGTTATAAATCGACTTTATTTTAAAACACTTAGGCCTAGGCCACGATAACAAGCGTAAGCGTCGAGCGAAAAGTATCAAATATCCGTACTGGTAGCCTGTACTGGCTGAAATATCTTGTGGTAAACAGCGTCTGAAAACCAGTTTATATACATCAGAAACGCTCCGCGGATAATATTTGTTCATTTCGAGCGGCAGCGGCAGCGGCAGGGCTTTTGGCTCACGTATATTGAAGTCGCCTGATTTAAAAATAAAAACTCACATTTTCCGATTTCCTCTGGCCGCAGTCGCTTGATATCGTGGCCATGGGTGTATCCCATCTCGGCACACTTTATTAGGGTCAATCTTATGACACCTTGTCGGACCATTTATAATGACCCCACTCGGCACACAGAACTCACAGGTAATAAAAGACATAAAGGTATGTATAAAAATGTGTATTAGCACTGTATGAGTCTCATACAACGGTATTAGTCTTGGGTTTAATTCGAGAATTAAGAAAAAAGGCATTGCTTACCAGAACTAACCATTCGTAAGTGTGTATTAGTCTTGGGTTTAATTAAGGAATTAAAAAAGGCGTTGCTTACCAGAACTAACCATTCGTAAGTGTGTATTAGTCTTGGGTTTAATTAACGAATTAAAAAAATATAATAACTGTTTTATCAGACATACCTAGATACAAATAATTTTTGTGCCAAGTTGGGCTACGTAGAACAGAGTACCTGCATACTACGTCTGTGGCGATTTGGGCTATAATTATTCCATTTACCTGCTTGGTGTGCCGAGTTGGGCATCGCCCGTGGCCGTAGCTTATGCTAGTAACCGCAATTCCAAATTACAAAGTAGTTTCCTAATTGTTTTGTGCTTTAGGGTTTAAAGCTTTTTGCCTTAAACCGAATAAAAATACATTTTTATTTGGGAGAGCTTTACACTTACTGAGTAAAATTTCTCTTTAAGTTACTCAGCGTTCCCCTAAATACATATTTATACAGCAACCTTGGTTTATGAGATAAATTTAGTTTTATCGACGTTAGCAAAATCGTATGATTTACTATTGCGTTACAGACTTTACACACCCATGTTTTTATAAATTCATACATTAAGATAACCACAATAAGACTGGTATAGATGGGTCCATATTTAATTCATTCTGAAAGCGATGCCGCCAAGTACACAAAAAATGATAAAGTAAATAAACCCTTATCGAATGCACATAGCCTCGGACAGAGCCTGATCACATATTTTTAGATAAATAATAAAAAATACATTGCTAAAACACGTATCACCTACTTACAAAACATTCTCTTATTTCGCCTCTGTCCTACTATAAAACGGGTGACACGTGGCGTGGTACTAGAAACTTGTCGGTGAATGAATTAAATGCGGACCCATCTTTAAAGGTCCCTAAGAAGTGGCGTACCTACTATGGGGCTAGGAAGAATAGTTCTCCAATGGCGCTAAGCTGAGCCCAATCAGCACAGTACGTACAATGTACGTACATTTTACATCCATTTTACGTCGTTACGTCCAGGGATCTAAATTGTACGTCTTATGTACGTATCTCTACTACGTCTTATGTACGTACTTTAGTAGTACATACATGAGACGTACATTTTAGAACCATTTTACGTCTTATGTATGTACTTTAAAGTACGTACATTTTAGAACCATTTTAGTGATCTAAATTGAACATCTTATGTACGAATCTCTAATACGTCTTGGGCACACGTCTAGAAACCACTTATATACGTACATTTACATTCTATATATACAGTGTGTCTACGTAAGTTTTGGTTAGTTAGATTTGAGACTCGATAGTGGATCTCATGTAGTGACGTCATTTCATGAGTTGCATACGCACGAAAATTAGGCTATAGTTGATAGTCACAAAAATTTCCCTAACATGATAGGAACAAATGACATGACAGATGAAAAAATTAATCATGCTTTTCGTTATTGTTTAAAATATGTTTAAATTCGCTTTTTTAATATTTTTAATTCTGTAAAAACATTTCTTCAGCAACTTTTTATGCAGATTTCAGATATAATTTTAGTTTTTTCTAGGGCTGTGCATTTTTGATTTATTTATTTATTTTTGAAAATTTTTAATGGAACACCCTGTATATTTTCACTATTAAAATAGTTAAAAAAATTACCTTTTTAAAAATGTGTCACACATTATATTTCTTCTCAGCCGTTTCTGAGATATTGCATATTTAGTCATTTATGACTGATATTGGTTAAATAGTAGGCCATGGAAAAAGTAATTATGTTAACATATAGGTACTTTAAACAATCTTATAATAACTTTTGTTTTTATGGACTGCAATGATGGGAATCCATTTTTAATAATAATTTAATACCGCAAATAAGGGTAAAAATAATCCTATTTTATAAGTAATTAAAATTATTTTGGTAATATTTTGCCCTAAAATACATTTTGATCAGCTTTTCCCATTACGTAATATTTTATGTAAAAAACAACCATTATTTTTTGTCTACAGGTAAGTAAAAGATGATCATGTAAAACAAACACAAGCTTAATTAAACCCTTTTAGTTAAAAGCTGGCATTTGTTTTCCATGGTTATCTAGAATTTACTAAAATATCAAAAATAAGGGTTGTTACATTAAATATTAACGTTTTAATAAAACCTAATTAAAAAGTTTCTAGAGCAAAATATTACCAAAATAATTTAAAAAACAAAAAACATAGGACTATTTTTTACCCCTATTTGCGTTAATAAATTATTAATCAAAATGGTTTCCCGTCATTGCAGCCAATAAAAAAAAGTAACAACAAGATTGTTAAAGTAAAACATAATTATTTATCTTATTTCAGTCATAAATGACAAAATATGCAATATATCCGAAACGGCTGAGAAGAAATATAAAGTGTAACACATTTTTGAAACGGGAATCTTTGACCCATTTTAATACTGAAAAAATATACAGAGTGTTCCATTTAAAATTTCGAAAAATAATAAATAAGTCAAAAACGTGCCACCCTAGAAAAAAAAACTGAAATAATATCTGCAATCTGCATAAAAGGTTGCTGTAGAAATGTTTTTACAGAATTAAAAAATATTTTAAAATAAACAAGCTATAAAGGATTTAAAAAAAGCAAGAAATTAAGAAACATGCTGTAGTGAGTAAACGACGCAAGATAGCGAATTGCGGTTTATACTAGTAAATTTGGCTTAAAATTTGAGCCCCGCAAATGGGGGTCAGTTTATTTGTAAAACATACAGAAACATGAGTTTTCTATTAAAAGCCTTGAATTTGGCCCACCCTGTACAGTACGTACGTACATCAGACGTACAATATGTACGTGTACAATGAATGTACATTTTTGCGGAAAATGTACGTACATAAGACGTCTTATGGATGTACTAAGTACTTTTGTGTACGTACATAAGATGTAGGTACGTTACATCCTAAAGTTACGTACATAAGACGTACATAAAACGTACATTGGCTGATTGGGAATTTTTTATTCTACCTCCACATGTTCTCTTTTTCTTTCTTTCCCTATGCCAAGGAGGGTAAGGACTTTTCCCTACAAAATTACCTTCTTTGTCACGCCAAGGGAAAGGGGTTTTTAAACCAACGATTCCCCCAAACCCCCCTCCTCTTATATACGGCCATTCTATTGATTCTGAGTAATTTTTTATAAGTTTTTTGGAGTCGGATACAATATTCGTATTACAAAAAAATATTTAAAAAATATTTACACCATAAATTTACTTTTTTAAAATTTATTAATTATTACATACACTTATTACAAATACCAACGTCCATTTTTTTTTAAAGCTAAAAGCAAGCAACTACGGAGAACTAGAGGGGAGGAGGGCAATGGGCAATGGCGTAATTTCAAAATTCTGGCCATACTTTTAAAGCGTTTCACTGGTTGGCCGTTCGTGGAGCTCGTGTAGTTTGCGATACTATTTTGTTAAGTGTTTAATGGAAAGTATCCAAAAACTGTTAGTTTTTACCCATATTTAGGTGAAATTAAAAGTGATTTGTAAATATGACTGATAAAAGGATATACACAAAAGATTTTGCTTTGTGCCGGGTTGTAAAACTGGATATCCTTCAGATATAAAGGCAAGGAAAGAAGCAGGTTTACCTAACCCTAGTCTTTTCAAAGCACCAAATGTAAGTAGAATTTATCCTTTATTTTATGATGATTCTTTATAACCACGTTTTTAGTAAAGTATTATGTAAATGGGAAGTATATGCTAAAGCAGATAAGGATGGGAAGTATATGCTAAAGCAGATAACATCCATTTCCTATTTGATAGTACATTTCATGGTATAATTGTTACTTTGAAAACTACTCTTGGTATTATGAATTTTCTCTGTGAAAATCATGGATACAAGTATTTGATGACAGCAAAGTTAAATCAAGATGCGTTGGAGGTACGTTGACAGTTCAAATATTTCTATTTAAATAGAACTGCACCCGTATTCTGTAATACGATAGAGAAGAAATTTCCTTTCTATTCTATGTAAATCATATGGCAATTTCAGGAAAATTCTTTTCTATCGAGTTACAGAATACAGGTGCTGATTTCTTTTTTAGAGATTTTTAGGTTGATAAGAAGTGCATGTGGGTCTAATGATCATCCAGACTCCAGACTCTTTGTACAAATGTTCGATTAATGTGTACTTATTCACTTGTTAAACCACCCAAGGGAAGTAATGTGGAAGGATCAGAAATACTCAAAACGCTGATGAATGTTGAAGATATTCTTGACCCTGAAAATGACACTGCAGTATTACAAAATAAATTAGATAATATTTTGAAGAATAGTTTAAACTTCCCAAGTAGTTATAATGAGGCCTATCTCGATATTTACAACTTTTCAGGAGAGTGTTTTAAAGTAAACTGGTATCATTGTTTTGCCTATACCGCTGACCTTATCTTAATTTAATTACATTTTGGTATAGTATTAGGATATGCAAGTTTGTACTAACATAAATATGGTCTTTCCTTGTGTAACAAAGGGTATAACTCATTTTCGCCAAATATCGAGATAGGCCCCTTCGTAATAACAGCGACGATATGACCCATGTCAAGAACCGCAGTGAATTTAGGGCACTTTTGCCACAATATTGTCGAAATTAGAAGAGATATATATGTTTCCCGTGTTGGTTGTAGTGAGCATGAAGCGGAATTGACATCTGCGATAATATGCTTCTATTTAGTTAGTAGAATGCATTTTATTTGGAACAACAGGATTGACGAAGGTAGAAAGAAGAAAAGCAGACAGTTAAGAAAGTTATAAAAACTGTGATTTGTTAATAAAAATATTTAAAAAAAAACTTTTTGTTTCATTCCATTTTTACTTCAATAACTAGAAACAACTTATTATAGGCCAAACAACATTTTTTGATTAATAAAAAATAGATTTAATTGCCTTACAATATAAAGTGTTTTAGGGTTGATAAAAAAAATACATTTTTTAAGATATACGGGCAAAAGTTAATTAACAAGATTTCTTATTTTTGACAAAAACTTAAATTTTTAATTGGTTTATCAGGGCAAGTATTAAAGCTAAATCGTTTAATAAACCAGATTTAATAATAATAAAAAAACAACTTATTATATGTCAAACAACATTTTTTCATTAATAAAAAATATATTTAATTGCCTTACAATATAAAGTGGTTTAGGGTTGATCAAAACAATACATTTTTTAAGATATACGGGCAAAAGTTAATTAACAAAATTTCTTATTTTTGACAAAAACTAAAATTTCCAATTTGTTTATTAAGTATTAAAGCTAAATCGTTTAATAAATCAGATTTAATAATAAAAAATAAACAACTTATTAGACATGTCAAACAACATTTTTTCATTAATAAAAATATATATTTAATTGCCTTACAATATAAAGTGGTTTAGGGTTGATAGATTTTTTTTTAAAAGATATACGGGCAAAAGTTAATTAACAAGATTTCTTATTTTTGACAAAAACTAAAATTTTCAATTGGTTTATTAGGGCAAGTATTAAAGCTAAATCGTTATATAAATCAGATTTAATAATAAAATGAAATAATTTTAGTTAGTGGATCAACTTGTACTATATAGCGGCACTATTGGAGAAATAATATATCATTGATGACCGCCAATTGCGAATTTTTGCGGCACAAAGCAATAATGAATTTTAAGTATACTGTATATTATCTATGTATATAATTATTTAAATTCTATATCGGCTATAATCAACTTAAAATAAATAAAAACCAGGAAACGCTCATAAGAAAACATGTATTTTTAGTAGCGCTTCGACAGCGTGCGCCTCTATCGGTAATATTCTGAAGCTCAATTATCAACAACTTTTTAGTGTCATTTTTGATACATTGCCATTAGCCTCCTCCCCTCTAGTTCTCCGTACAAGCAACAAATATTTAAAATTGGAATTATTACTTTAAATGAAACTGCTCGCGCCATCTATCCAACCGAAGACAAACTACAAAGAGAAACCTTGTCTTATAAAACGCGGGAGAGGGAAACCTTCTTTTTTTGATTTACACGATTTGTTCTAGGTTTGTTAATAGTTTGTTGGCAGTATTGAGTTTACCTGCGGAGGCCTTCTGTAATAACCTTGCGCTCAATTTGATTCTTTTATCTTTATCTAGCATGTTATCACCATTAGCACGCCTTGGTCTCTTTGTTTATCGTTGTGTTATTGACTCCACAGCGTTGCCACGGTTAGTAAATTATTAGTGAATGTGTAAAAATGGGAATTACATAAATTAGGGTTAACTCACAATAATTATGTACCTAATAACCGTTTTCCGTTATAGAAGATATTTGAAGACTTTAAATTCAAGAGGGTCTATATGCCATTTAGGTATTGAAAAGTTATGAGTAAAAAACATTGAATATACACACATGAGATACGCTATGAATATTCCTAAAGTTCTCGCCAGTAAAGAAGGTGCCACGGCGTCACCACTTCTGTCTCTCTTTCAATTATTCTCCTTTTTGTTGCTATTCTATTCTATTCTATTCTATTTTTTTTTATGGTTTTGGTCCCTTCAGGTCCAATCCACCACTCGCCCCCTTCCGGACTTTGCTTTCCAGGGCTTCGTCGGCGGAAAATCTGGATAATCGAGCTCGTAGCTCCCAGAAATTCCAAAAAGAAAACAAAAATAATTCTATAATCGATGCAATGCATAAATTGTCGGCAGTCAAACCAAGACCTGCTACTGGTGTTACGTATAACCTTCCCTTTCACTACTGACAGTTCCCTTGGCACGCCCATCTATTTCCCGCCATTTGAGAAATGCCTTGTGTTCACCACCAAACAGGATACCATCAGCTTATAGGAATCTTCGCTCACAGCGCTTAGATCCAGAAGAAAGATGAAGTCAATTTAGCGTGAATCTTTCCTTGATCCCCGAAGGTAAAAACGTCCATACGGCACCTCTAACCTGCACTCCGGTAAGAACTTTGTAGTCCTCTTCGCACGTCCGCACTGTCCGGAGGTCAAATAAAGAGTCACTTTTTTTTGTTGCTCACACACGATGTAAACGACGCATTTAGACAGCGATAGTTGATTGCCGTCTTTATTTGTATAGGTTTGTTCCAGCAGAATGTTGAAAACATGTTAGGTTATGTTTTGTCACTTTATATAACATTACGCGAAACGTTAGCTGGTAACCACTCTTTGTTTTATTTAGCTTTTTAGACAATGATGCCTAATATTTTGTCTGAAATTTTATTGCCCTGTTTTCAAAAGTGCTTTTGCTTTTAGCCGAGACACAAACCCAAAATCGTTTATTTCTGTGAATATAGTAAACATTTTCGACATTTTTAATCTAGATACCCATTTTTATCAGCTGATCGACCGAATTGCAACGCTGCTGCTCCTTAATTTAAATTCAATATCAAAATCTGCAATTTTTGGCACTTAGCCCCTTTTGGAGTTAAAGTATTCATTTATTCTTTACAATAGAAATTAATGGAGCACAAAAGGATGGTTTTGTTTGTTTATAAACATCGTTAAAAAATTGTTTATATTAAAAAATAGTTATTTTTATGTATCGGGCCAGTAGATGAGTTTATTTAAATTTTGTAAAAGGTTCTTTTTAGGGTTCGATTCTAAAATAATTTAAACTGGAAAATGAAACTAACTTCAGTTCCCTATTAGTGGTGTGCATATTTGAAAGATTTCGATGTTTGAATATTCGTATTCGGAAGATTTTGATATTCGAAAGATCTTTCGAAACATTTTATACTTCATGAAGAAAGATCTTTCGAAACATCTTTTAAAACTTTGCATATTTTATTGCGAAAGATCTTTCGAAACATTTTATATTTCATTGCCGATAAGCTTTAATTCTATCGAAATACCGATTGAAAGATTGTTGCTTTTTGCGGCAACGAATTATTTCACGTCTTATTCAGAGTGTTTTCGAGTTTTGACGCTATTTAACCATAAATATTACAGCGGATATTCTTTGTTCGTTTGATTACTAATGGTTTGCGGTATGTTTTACGGGTTGTCTATATTAAACGCCTAGATATATATGTAAAGATCATTCATCATTAGAGAAATATTGCACAGTAAAATAAGACCAGGCACTAATAATACCGGCCTTATTGTGACATCTGAGCTTGCGCAGATGCATGGTGGGATAAGGACTCCCATAATAAAGATAGTGCCTGGCTTTATTTATGTCGGTTTTAGGTCCTGCCTTATTTTGGTCTTATTTTAACTTCGGAACTGTTCGTGTAAACCGAACGGCTGCCGACCACAAAATCCAAAAGTTTTTAGAAATAAAAATAACTAAAATCTTGCTTTTTCACATGTAATTCTGTAATTGTGTAAAACCAAACCCTACAACACAAAACAATAAAGAAACACAACTAAAAATTTTGCCCCTGTTTTTTAGGTTAATGGTACTGTCAACGTGATTTTCAATAACTCTAAGATATGGGTACAAGCACTATTTAAATAAGGCCGGTATTAATAATTCCCGAGCTTAATAAGGCAACTTGTAATAATTCTCTATTCATTAGGTATCTTTCGTATTTGTGTTCGGTGTTTACGAATATGAATTCATGACTGATCGTTCATGAAATATTTCACGACATAATACGAATATTCGGAAGAAATATTCAAAACATTTCGAATATCTGGATATTCGAATATCATTCGGAAGATCATTTGAAAGGTTCCAACACTATTCTCTATCCTTCCTCTTCTTTTGTAAATAAATCTAAATTATTTTTATAATCAAAATAGGCATACAATATTTGATTTGTACGATTTAAAAATCTGTTTTCTCATTTATTTTATGCCTTTTTTTTCAATAAATTGTCAAGCTCTACAATAAAACTTTGCAATTTATTAAAAACAGCGTAATAAACAATTTAGTATAAATTAGGAATTATGTTGAAAAAGAAGGGGGAATATATTGAAAATAAGGGACATTTACTTTTCAAGTTTGATGATAAATATTTCGAAAACGAAACGTTGCCAACTAAGCATTCTTTCAAATTCGTAATCAGGGCTTTGACAAAAAAAAAACATAAAAAATTTATATAAAATCGACACTTGTTCACCACTTGAATGAATAAAATTTGGCAACTGGATTTAAAAATTACAAATTTTAGAAAAGAATATGTGGTTTTAATGTAATAGTAAAGCTAAGCGATGGAAGGATAAAAAGAGTTATCAATGCCCCAAACAAATTTCTGTACCAAATTAGAATAATGCATGATGAGCGCAAAAGGTTAAGAAATACCGGTAATTTTAGAACTGACAATAAACGTATTTCATGCCTAATATAACTAAAGTTCATCTTCTTCAAACTACGGGTGTGGTTATTTAATATTACAGTAACCGATATGTTATTGATACAATAGACCCCAATAGTAGAGAAGTTTAATCTGGCAACAACGGGAAGCATTTGCCAAACAGTGCTGCAAACATAGAAAAAGGAAACGTATGTCGGTTAAATTATGAACGTAGGTCGGCGTCCTATGATTCTTGTTTTCGTTAATGGGAAAGGGGATTTCCCCAACAGTTATTTTGTGGGAAAAACATGTGTTTGTGAAAGTAATCCTCGAAAACCGTCGATAAAATAAAATTTTGTTGCAGTTCCTTTTAATTCGGGTAAGTCCAGTAACTTTTAAATTCGTAGAATTTTAATAACGCATAGTTCTGTGGTCTAATATAGGTTATGAAATTATTTTTAGAAGGTGACCAGTGTTAAAAATGGATTTATACTTGTTTAAGCATCCCGACATAAAGGAACTTAGTTATTTTTCAAAAGACACGGATGTAATTGAGAAGGACAACTTTTCACTGTTGGGTTTCAAAGAAAGCTATCCAGTTATTGAATCAACTATAATTGACCTTTCGAAGGATTCAGGTCAGAATAAAATTTTAAATAACCAAGCTCATTCCAAAGTGACTTTGTCAAAGTTTAAATTTGACGAATCAGGTGAAAAATACATAAATTTAAACGGCCAAAAACTTAAGGTTGTTCCTCAAGGCAAAATTCCAGAAGAGGTGCGTAAACGCACCATGCTCCTGAAACATCAAATGATAAACATAGGCAGTTTAAAAAAACCGCTTAAAGTACGCGTTATCAGCGGTGCGACGCAAATAAACAGCGCGGAACGCTTGAAAATAGTGAATGATAAGTTCCCACTAATAACACAAGATAAGGCGATTAACCTTCCTAGCTTTAAAAAATCAAATTGATAACTACTAAAGTATTAAAACCCACTTGTATCAGTAATGGTATTCACAGTACCACCAGTCCTCACCACACTGTCTCTGTGAATCCCAAAATTGTGTCAGTGAAACCGACTCAAGGTGACGACACATCAACAGATGTTAGTGTGGATCCATTCACGATCCCATTAAATGGCGCTGTGAATCCGCGGGAAAAACTGCTTTCTAAACAAAATTTAAAAGTTTTAAATCAAGTTAAAATGCAAGCTTTAAATTTATCATTATCGAAGAAAAAACAAACTTTTGGTAAGATTATTGAACAACTTAAACCAAAGCCACTCATATCTGATGCTTCAGTTCAAACAGATTTTGTTTTTGAAACTATTAAACCACCAAAAATAGTAAGTGATCAAACTGTTCAAACAGACATTCAGCGGAACTGTCAAGATAATTATGAAGATATTTTTGACTTCGATTTAATAAAATTTTTTGAAAATGGGGATTCCCCAATTTTAAATAATGTAAATATTGGCACAGGTCCTAGTATAGGTAAATTACAGAACACTGGTTTCAGTGAAGGGGGTTCACAGATGACTTTAGGTGCACCAATTAAAAATATAGGACTTAGTGTAAGTGGTAAACAATTAAGTGAGGACAAAATGAGGAAGCAAGCTATGTTTTTTACTGATTTAAGGGAATGTTTATGTCCAAATACCAATGGAAATTTGTAAGTATTAAAAGTTTAATATTTTTTTAAGTAGGGTTTTTTTTTAATAGCTACCTTTTTTTCTAATATTTATGTTTCAATTCATTTTGTTTTTAATATAATTAAAAGGTGTTTTTATTATTACAAGAAATGGGATATTAGGTCTGATAGACATGAAAATTAAAACATTTATTGTAATGCCACGTTTTTACTAAAGTTGAATTTAATTTTTATAAATTTTGTATCACATATACAGAATTATCCCAGGAAGTAATCCCAAGTGGACTATACTTTTGGGACTTTACATTGAGAAAAGTACCTATTAAGTAACTATGGTTTCTGATTTTTTTACCAATTTATAGTACCCTAATAATAGACAGGTCACTATTCTACAGGTACTTGTATAAAATAAAAACTAAAAAAGCCATGACATTTATACAGTGTGGTGTGCAACAAATGTCATTATTTAGGATTTGTCATAAAATGTTATTTCTCGTAAAAGTTAGTGCATGTACTTAATAAGTTTTATAAAAAAAATCATCAGTGTACCAAGTGGATCAAAAAATTATGCCCCTATTTTACAAAATATATCAAAATGTGATTTACACTCAAAAGTTAAAACCAAATATATTTATTTATTTATTTTTAATTACCTGATTTACATTTTCATAAGAATTTGAAACAAAATTTTTTGTACTGTAAATAAGGAATGTTTATATGTACAGTATTATAGTAAATTTACTCCTATTTTTAAGTATATTTGTAAAATTCTAGACTCCTATTAAATATCCTTGCAATAAACTTGAAGTTAGTGGTTAGATAAAAAAATATAAATCCAGGTTACTTAATTTTACAAATTCACTTTCATTTAATTAAATTTGCTTAAAATGTAGTTGGCTGTAACTGCTTTAAAGAAATATTAAATCAAATTATTACAAATTTGTATTGTGTTGAGAGATGTCAAATTTAAAAAAAAAAACATTGATGTATCGATATTGATCAATATCGTTTTGGCTAATATCGATAATTCAATATATCAAAGAGCAATATATCGATATTTGAGAGAAAACAATTATCGATTAACTATTTTATATAACATAGTAGTTTTTATAATAATTTTTTTTTAACGGGTACTAGGTAAATAAATATGGCATATTTGTAAAAATTACCATGACAGTTTTTTTTTTTTTTTTTTTTATTTTACTGAACAACATTTTTGACAGTTTTAAAAATTAGGTAAAAAATCGATTTTTAATTTTGTCTAATTTACCATAAATATATCAATATATAGAGAAGTTAAATATCGACGAAGATTATCAATGTTTGATTTCCGATAAATGGACATTTGAAAATAATTGATATATTGTAGCCATCCCTAATTGTGTTGTTAATTCAAAATAAAAAAAAAGAATAATAAATTTAAATAGAAAGCCATGACTTGGTATTTAAACATAACTTTGGATTCTTAATAACTTTTCTTTTTACCATTTTGTTGTATTTTTAGAAATATTGATATTTAACTCTTAAGCACTTTTTAGTTTTTTTGACCCATCTTGTTTACCGTTGAACTTTTAATAAAACTAACAACTGCTAATACAGTTTGAGACTATGCACCAACTTTTATGAATAATGATATTTTCTAACAAATAGCAAATAAAACAGTTTTCTACTAGGTATTTCATTTGTTGCACACATAATGGACCACGCTGTATATGATTTCAGTTTTTTTTTATTATTAAAAGTATGGTTAGGGTCAAAATAGTCCTTATTGTATAACCTTTTACATTATAATCCGTTAAGGGTTTAAAAATGAAAACATCTATTAATAATTTCTTAAAGAATTTTTGTTTTTAATAAAAATTGTTGCATGTTTGAACAAGATACAAATCTGTTGTTAAAAAAACTTTAAGTAAATTTATAGAATTGTTAAATGATCTTACCCTTATTTTTAATGCTAAATTTATTGTGTTAATAAAAAAGGGTCCCATTAAAAAAAAAAAAATCAGTATAACTTTAACATTTATGTTTTACCACCCTGTATTTATTAATTGTCAAAATATTGATACACTCTACTAAGGCATTTTTGCCGCTATTAAGAATCAAATCACATTTCTATATTAAAGTGTGTTGTTCTCGGTGTTGTTTAAAAGAAATTGATGGTGTGTTGGCCTGATAATAAAATTTTTGTCATTATAGGACATTATTCATTAAATATGTTTTGAGTTACATGGATAATCTTAAATATTACTACTTAATTGTACTACTCATTTTTATTGAGGGACTTTTAAAGATTTTTAAATAATTGTAAGTCTAGTTTTTAAGGCTAATATCTGTAACAATCTTTGATTTTTTTTTCGTTTTTGAAGTATTGTCAGCTCTTACTTTATTTTCCTCACCTTTTCAAATTCTATGATTTTTGTTTCTTAGAAAAAAATATGTTATCACCCTGTGTATAAATTAATTGTTAGAAATAAGTAACTTAAAAATTCTCCATTATTTTCATCTAAATAATTTCTCGGAAATTAAACATCTTAAATATTATCATAGATGCTGGATCCTTGAAAAATGTTCGTGGATTTAAGATACAATAATCTTATCTATATGTACAATAGTACCTACATGTTTTTAAATAGGTACAGGGTGTCCGACTATCTTTTGACCCATTTGGATCACAAACAACTTTAGAACAAATAAAGCTCGAAATAAAGTTATTAAGATGCGGTTTTTGCAGAAAGTCTTCAATTTTTTATTTTTTATTTTTTTATTATAATTTCTTTATTTTATTGACATTCCCGAGGACATTCCACTAGCACAAAAACAAAATGACCGATTTTCCGATTTAAGGTACACGCACATACGTCAGCATCGGACGGACGGTGCGGATCGGTTGTTGAAATTAAAGTCATTTTTTGTTGTTAATACGACTCAAAACATTTTAAAAACATTACATTTTCTTGCTAAACGGTGACGTCATCTACGTCACGGATTTAACCGTGTTTGAATCCATCCCGGACAAATCATTTCTTGTAAACTTTTTACATGAAAAGTGAAAAATATTTATATTGGGGGTACTAAAGTACATATTAACCCTAAAAAATAAAAATCATAGTCATAACCTACAAATTTGACGCAACTGTTTGAAAACCTACATTTTCTTGATTCTCATATTTATATTGTCATTTTCGAATATGGTTTGAACCACTGGGACGAATAAGGTTAGCAAGAAAATTTGACTTAAATTACACACACGCACATGCGAGTCATGGGTAAACCATGGGTAAATGCCTTTCTACCCATGGTATCAAACCACTGGGTTAAAACCCTTCGGTAGGAATGGGCTTAAATTCTTGTCAAATAACGCAATTTCTGACCTGTATTGCACATATAAAAGGGTAATGGCCGGATTTTATTCCAAGTCGCTATATTCTCGCGGAATTTTTAAATCTGGTGCCAACCGCCCGCACATGGTGCACTGCCTCATTTAATTTCATTAAAATAATTTTTTCCGATCCGTACCGTCCATCCGATGCTGACGTATGTGCGCGTACCTTTAGGGACGGGCCTAAAAAAACACATCCTTTCATTTTTACCTTGACGCGAGGCTCCTCCCAGGCATGGGGCCGTAGTCGACCGCCTACACCCCCAACGCCTAGCTACGCTACTGGCGTTCGAATACCAAATTAACCAAAAATTAAATGAGTATTTTAAAGGTAATATTAATTTGAAAAAAAGCAGTGGTGTACTATTTTTTCCATTTCGACACAAATACTGTCCAAACACCACTGGTAATTTTCTTTTTAACTTTTAGAGCAAGAAATGTTATATTATGGTTAAAAAAAGTGTGCCAAATTTAGTAAAAATATCTGTAAGTGGTAGAAAAGTTAAGATAAAAAGGTTTTTTTATTTAAATTAAAAGTTAAGTAACGCCCTGTGACTCCAAAAGAAAGCATTTTCGGACATAATTTTAATTGAAAAAACAAATCTTATTTTCTGTATAATGACTCTTTTATTAAAGAAAAAAATCATAAAAATCAATGAAAATTTAAGCATTTACGCTTATTAGAAATTTTCCACTGTTAAAAATAAGCTATAGGCTCGTTTAAAAGTCCGTATAATACCTTGTGACATATTGGTGATTAAACAATTAAGATAAAAAAATTAAATAAAGGGAGAACGGATTTTTACATGTATAAAAATAGATTACAATAAACCTACTGTCACGCACACAAACAGTGCGTGTACTAAGCTCAAGTAGGTACAGTGACGGAAATAAAATTTCGTACACTTAGGTTAACATTTTATGTCAATATTCAATATTTTGGTAAACTTGGCTTTTTACCTTTTTCTCACCTTAATTTATATTCAATAAAATACATGACTCCAAAATAAATATATAGTTTATTTTATTCAAATATTAAAGAAAAAAACACTGGTTTAATATTTCAAAGCGGCACCATTTTTTTCCACTAATAAGTTTAAGGGTGTGGGCATTGATGCAATCAGCATTTGTGCATGGTGAACATTGTAATTATTCCAGGTTTCTTCAATTTTATTCCACAAATCATCACTGTTTTGTGGATGGAAATCATTGTTCTTGTTAATTTCCTTTACGATATATCCCCAAACGTTTTTGATTGGATTGATATCAGGGCTTCTTGAGGGCCAAGGTAACATTGAAATGTTATTTTCCAATAGCCAGTCCGAAACTCTCCTTGCTGTATGGACGGGGCAGTTGTCATGCTGGTATATAAAATTTTCTTGTTCAAATATATTGTTTACCGATGACAACATAACATTTTGGAGTATGTGTATATAAGCTTGACTATTAAATCTTTCTGGAATACGGTGGCATATGCCTAGCCCTCTGAAAGACATATACTCCCATACATTAACAGAAAATCTTCCACTTGTTTTAACATGTTGGGTATATCTTTCTTCGTACCGTGTATTTTGCGGCCTATACACTCTAATCTGCCGGCTATAATAAGATTTAAAAATCTTCTCATCGGTAAATACTACCCTTTCCCAAAAATCCATACCTTGCGGTAAATATTCCAGTGCAAACCCCATTCTTTGCTCTTTATTCATATCGGTCAAAAATGACTTTTTAGCAGCTACACTGCTTCTCAATTCCGTATTGTTCCTAATACGATTTCTTGCCGTTCTTACTGTCCCAGGAAAATTAGTTTGGTTGTGTGCTTCTACAGCTGTCTGAAATGGATTGTTTCGCAAAAAATCTATCAGATAATTATCTTGATTTTCGTTTGAAATTGATCTTCTACCACTTCCAGCCCTTCTTTTCAATGATCCCGTATTTTCCCATTTAGTTCTGAGGCTTTGAATAGTGCTTCTTGATTTCTCAACTTGCTGAGCTATTCTTCCCAGAGAAACACCTTCTTCCAGTTTCCGTTCGTTCTCGGTCGTGGTATGACTTTGGAAGGGAGTCGATGCGACTCTCACGTGGTATCGTGCATGGAGGATGTAGAAGACGTTCTGGTGCCCTGAGGAAGATAGGAAACTCACAGCTGAATTTGAGAAGGCATCTTTTTTCTGGAACCAGGCGCTGTGAGTGAAGATTCCTATAACCTGATTTTTCCTGTTTAGCGTCCTGCACGAGGTGTTTTCCAATGGCGGAGAATGGAGGCGAGCGTCGCGGGGGTCAGCACTGAAAGAAACCGGTTATGTGCAATACCAGTAGCAATTCTAGGGAAGATGGCCGAACTTCATGCCACTTAACATAGGTCCGGAAACGCATTGTTTCCAAAAAATTTGTTTTTATTAATATCTCAAATATCCGTTAACCGATTTTGGTTAAATTTTGCAGTGTTATTTGTACAATTAAGAGGCTTATTTAGGCCAAAATTGGTCAAATTTGTTATGTCCAGTGGCGTCTCGAACAGAACCTAAACAAATATGTTTGCCAAAAAAATGTACGCCCCTGACTTTTGTGCATTTTTTTTTACGCAAAACAGTTTTTTTGTTTTTAACATTTTTTTAATAAATAAAATAATAAAATCCGCTAAATTACGTAAAAGAAGGAATTCTTTTAGAATTACCTTTATAATATTTAAGGTAAAATACCCAAATATTGACAGTGGACTAAAGATTGACACTTATGTGCAATATACAGTATATTAACAAATTTTCAATGTTTATAGAGTACATATAATTAGAAAATAAAAGCTAGTGCTATCTGCATTGAGCGTTAAAAACCTCATATTTATAGGTTAATTTATTTCCATATTTCACATTTTTAAGTTGGTGCTTACATGTGTCTTGACCTGTTTCTACCAATTCTAAAGATTTTTGTTAAGAAATGAATTAGGTTTGGTGCTTCATAGCTAAGGTAAGAGCATAGACTGATATGTTTTTTTAAACTGTAGCATGCTTAAACTTTAAAACTTTAGTTTTTTAATAGAATTACGCCATAAATCGTTTATTGTTATGATATTGGGGGATGTCAACCACTGGTACCTAAAAAGTAGAAAGTTTTAAAGATTGACACCGGGTGTCAACTTTTGACTCTATGGAGGTTTTTCATGTTTTGCTGTTTTTTTCTCCCTCATTTACACTAGTTTTTCCATTTCTAGGAATACAAGTTTTAGTAAATTTGTTCAATCAGAACTATTGGATGACACCCCCTGTCAACTTTTGGTATTGTAATGTCAACCATTAGATCTTTTTAGATTTGCATTTATCAATTTTCAGAATTATTGGATTTATCGAAAATGGCCCAAAAAAACGCCAGTTGCTAAAATACTCACCTAAAGATATGGAAGCAGCCTTAGAACAGAAAAGAGACAAAGAAAAAAGAAATGCTAGAAAACGTCAAACAAGAAAAAATGGTATAAAGAAAGAAAAAAACAAGAAGAAACCCAAATCGCACAAACTTTCCACTGGGCAATCCCCATACAAGTAAAGCATGGGTCTCGCGATGCTTTATGTCCGCTCCACAGCTTAACCACTGTTTGGTTGTGTAGCCCAGCTCTGCAACAAGGTCAAGAAATAGTGTGGACGCATGCTTTACTTATATGGGGGATTGCTCAATGGAAAGTTTGTGCTGTTTGGGAATAAAATGAATTCGAAGAAAATGAGTGATATCACGTCTGATTCTGACACAACGGAAGAATGGCAAGCTTTTGATACTGATGATAAAATAAGTTCTTCAGAAATTCTACAATATGATCAGGTCATGACAGAATCACTGACCAAACAAGAAGCAGAAAGCTTTAGAAAAAATTATTATGTCCTGGTAACATTTCCTGGAAAAAAGAGTTTCCCCAAATGAAAATTGCTGGCCATCGTTTTAAGTACCAATTCAATAAAGAATTGAACGTCGATGGATAGTTACTTTTTACCAGTTCTAGGAAATTGTATCTGTAGTTTAGCTATTTAGTAATTATTTCGTTTTATTATGTTTTTCAAAAATTTCCTTTTCTTAAGTATTATATATACTAGTATTTAATTAGCATTTCTGTATAATTTAAGTTAGCTAAGATAATTTTGTTTTTAATTTTAATGTTATTTACAGATGTGTCAACTATTGGATTTAAATATGTCAATAAATGGGTATTTTAAGTACATGTACAGATCTTTACTTTTTAATTTTATCATGGCATTTTCGGAACTATAGAAAACAAAAGTGTTTTTAAAATACACTGATTTATATTAATTTAACTATTAAATATTAATTAATATAAAAGAAGTGGAGCAAAATATGTAATTGTCAATCTTTAGTCCAAAGGCCTGTCTATCTTTAGAGCTCTGACTTTTTGGCATGTCAATCTTTAGTGGAAAATCCCGGTCTTAAAGATTTGGGTATATTTTTTAAATATAGCTTGCTAGATAATTTTGAAACATATACATTATAAAGTGATAAGCAAGTTAACTTTTTCATACCAGAAGAACCATTAAAAATACAAAAATTTGATGTGGCAGGCACTTTAAAAGGACCATGCCACTTTCAACCCTAAGCGATTGCAAACGAAATCCAAAGTTGACGCCACCCATATGCCAATTTGGCACTTACTAGATCAATTAGCACTTCCACTTTACAATTATGCAACAACACCAACAAATACTTAATTAAACAACAGTAACATTTAAACTAACGAATTTTAGTAAAAAAGTGTTTTTAATTTTTTTCGTGTATTGAAGTGTACTTTGTTTTTTTTCTCAAAAAGTAAGCAAAGATACGGAAAAAAAATCATGGGGTTAAAATAATTAATTTAAAGTTTGAACAAATTTAATACAAATATAAGGCAGCAAAGCCAGTGGCGTACTTTTTTGAAAGACACGTTCGTTTAGTTGTCGCTCGAAACGCTACTGGACTTAATAAATTTAATTTACACTACTCAAAAGAATTATCGCATATGCTCGATTAATTTTGAATCGCCTTGTATGATGTGCTGTTGAAAGGAAGTAGTCAAATTTGTGATTATAAAATATCAGAAATGGGTAAGGGTATAAATTATTAACAAATGAGATTTCTCCCTTTTAACAGCACATTATATAGGGCGATTAAAAATTATTCATTTTTTCAATTTTTTTATCACCCCGTAGGATTTATTGCTAACAGTAAAAAACAACGGTTAATATAAAGTTATAGCTTCACGTTTTCTTAACATTTTCTTTTTTAATTGTCTTAATAACTTAATTATTAAAAGAGATTTGGCCATTTAAATCAAAGCATTTTTGTATTAAAGCTTATGAAAGATATCGAGCGTATGCGATAATTGTTTTGAGTAGTGTAGTTAGAGCTAAATAAGTCGCTTACTTAATGCTTCAAATAACACTGACAATTCTGATTCAAATCTGTTAGGGGATATTTAAGGTAGGTATGTAATAATAAACCGATTTTTTCTAAAATAATACCCAGAATCTTAGAAACGATGCATCTCTAAACCTAAAAATTCGTAGTATAGACGTTTATGTGCTATTTAAAGTTAACTACTTATCTTAACAACAGTGTGTCCACATGTGCACCGTATGGAAAACTTTATTATTATAAATTTTGCAAAAAAAGTATTTTTTATAAAGTTTCTGCATGGTCGAAAACATTAAAGACAACTATCAGATGAATTATTCTTTAATGGTATACAGGGTGTTCCAAAATTCATGCATCGAATTTCAATGGCATATTCTACGTAGAAAATTAGCTCTAGTTACCTATATAAACATATGTCCATAAATGCTTCCTTTTAGAGATACAGGGTGTGTAAACACTAGGAAAAACACATGTTTTTATCATCATATTTAAACCGCTCTAAATATTTAATTGATATTTGGTACATTGCGTAACAGCAGCAAAAGACATTTCTTTCTATGTAAAATATGTATATTTTAAAATTACCACTGACGTTCGCACCATATTTGTATGAACCATTTATCAAGAAAAAATGGTACGACACTACTTTTTCCTAAAACAAAAATTATTTTTAAAATCCCCATTGAATTTTTATTATAGCTTTTATAGCAATTAAGATATTTTTAAAAAATTTGGAAAACGTCTCCTATGCATCAGAAGACATTTTTTGACATACTAGAAAAAAATAAATCTTTACCAGTGTCGTCCATAAGGGCTTTGGGGTGGATATTTTTTAAGATAAAAATGGTACGCCACTGCACTTTTCTAAAATCAATTTCTTTTTCTGAATCCCCGTTTAGTTTAGAACATATTTGATCTCTTGACAATTTTTTGTTTGATAACCGGTTTTTACATTAAAAAAAATAAAAACCGTTTCTTTGGCATGGCCATTTCGTACTGCTAATATCAAAGTCTATAGTAAAAAATAACCTTTGTTATTTATTCTTTAGTTAGATAGGGATTGGACCATGTCCAGAAATGGTTTCTATTGCGCGAAAACCGTACATCAAACAAAAAAAAAGTCAAGAGATCAAATTTGTTTTAAACTAAACAGGGATTTAAAAATAGATTTTTATTTTAGAAAAATGCAGTGGCGTATCATTTTTTCTTACAGAACATTTACCCTAAACCCCTTATGGACGACACTGGTAAATATTTATTTTTTTCTTTTATGTCAAAAAATGTCTTCTAATGCGTAAGATATATCTTCCAAAAGTTATAACAAAAAAAACATTAATTTTTTATATATTAAACACCTGTAGTTTAAAAACTAAGACGTTTAGGACATATGTTCATATGAAGTTTCTTTCCTGTGTTTCATTGTTAAATCACCCCTTAAAGTTTGTCGGTTGTGTTACTGGGACACCCTGTATATCTAATGGTAGTGTTTTAGGTTTTAGGTCATGCAGAACTTTTTATAACAAGAATAACAAAATAATAATTTTCTTGGTAAAATAAACTCGAAAATAAATAATAAAAAAGTTTAATTAGGGCCGGATTAGCTATGTCGGTCGGGGCCCCTTTTTAACACGCTTTTTATTAACTTGGGTTGTAACTATCTATCCATCTATCTATCCATGAATGTAACGGAATCTTTGAGCCTAATTTTAACCAACTTCCAGCTATTCGATTTCTTTGAAACTTTGCACACGTATTAAGGACCCATGACAATGCAATAATCTGCAAACAGTATCCCGTTATCCTGGTTTGGATCGCCAGGAAAAAAAAATCCATTATATTATTATAACCACTGCTTGATACCACCAAGTGTCATCTGTCACCTGTACGTCCCAGTGGTACCAACCACCGGCCATTTCAAGAGTTCGATCTGAATCGATTTTACTCAAATTTTATATTAGGTTATTTTCAGAAAGTCCATCTGAAAAACTTTGCTACTCTTGACAAAATGGCGAAAAAAATTTTTTAGTGGGTTGCCATCTGTTGGCAACATTCCAAACTTTTATACATACATAAATGCATATCGAACTAAAAAATGAAAAATAAATAATAGTTTAAAAAAACTAAAAAAACACGCTTTTATATGCAACCGAACTAAAAATTAGAAAATAATTTTTCATTAAAAAAAATATTGTCACTTCATAGTAAAAGCGTGGGGTGCATTTTACTATTTTTTCATAACTTTTCCATCATAGATATTGGCAAATATAATAATTATAACATTTAATATATTAAGCACCCCACGCTTTTTACTATGAAGTGACAATATTTTTTAATGAAAAATTATTTTCTAATTTTTAGTTCGGTTGTAAATACGTGAAGGGCCAAAAAAGACTTCCTTAACAATATGAAGCCAAAAAAAGGTTTAACGGAGTTTATTATTTTCATTAACGATACGAATAGTCATATTGATTTTGGACTTCACGATACATTTTCTTTTACTTGTTTTACCTTTTGCGCGCGGGGCCCCTATTTCGTTGCATAGGGCCCCTATCCAATGCAGGGCCCTTAGGCAATTGCCTTCTCTGCCTAATGAATAATCCGGCCCTTGCTGTAATCAATAAACTATAATTATTCAAATAAAATAAAAATTTAAGTAAGTCTTGTCATCGAGACACATTTGTCCCTCCTTTTTATTTTAACAAAATTACCAACAAATTTAAATTAATAAAATTATTGTCTTAGTTTAAATTGGAAACTTTTAACAGGCTGCCAGTTGTGTATTTGGCCCCTTCAATAATATTATTTTGTTGTAATATGAGGCGATATAGTACATAATTAAAAGACCACATGTTGTATTTATGCTTAAATAAATAACTTAAATGGAATTTAAAATAATAACAAATTATCACAACATACATTAACCTTTTGATAATGTTGTAAACAGTTACGCTAACATACACTTGTTTCAGTTGTTTTTTTTTCATGTTTTGGGGAATCACCACCACTTGGTATAAAACATTTATAGAAGTGGGTGTGGTTCGAGTACTTTTTGGTGTTTTTTTTTATTGTTAAGTATTTCGTAGAAATAATATGGATTAAGGAGTAGAATAAATGATTAGTATTGCAAAATGTTTCATTTATTGCATGATGTTTTTTATTATCAGTAGGTAATTGCATAAAATAATTTTTAAAATATGTACAGTGCTTGTCTAAAGTCAAGACCCCCTGACTATGCTTTTAAATTGTTTGGTATTTTTTTTTTTAAATATAGAGGACTTTAGTAAGACAACATAAACCAAATTTTAGACAAGAAACGACAGATATAAATGTCAAACTGATAGCTGGGCGCTATTTTGAAAAGAAAATTTAAATGGAAAGAGGGGTCTTGTGGTACCTCATTTTAAAGCTCCCGACAATTTCTTTATAACCCTATAATATAAGGTGAATACTTTTACCTCCCAAAAATGGCGATCCTTTGAAAATCACCTGAATACCTAATTTAGATGGCCATATTTCCAAAAGTAATAAAGGTAGATATACCTAATGTGGTATTTTGTAATGGTCTTTTAGATATCGTTTTAGTGGTGACATAATATACAGGGTGCGTCATTTAAAACAATCTCTACTGTTTGTTCGTACCCTCTATAGTATCACCAATATTACCATTAAATAAGTCCTTAAAAGAGCTTTTAAAGAAAATACCACATTAAGGTACTTAGGTAATTTTTAAAGTACAGCCTTTTTGTAGTTGGTAAAGGTATTGACTTAATATTCTGGAGTTATAAAGTACTCGTTAGAAGCTTTAAAATGATGTGCCACAACACCCCCTTTCCATTTATTTTTTCTTTTTAAAATGGCGTCCATCTGTCAGTTTGACATTTATATCTGTCATTTCCTGTCTAAAATTTGGTTTATGATGTCTCACTAAAGACTTCAAATGTGTATAATAGTCTAAAATCCAACCGAAGCAATCTGCAACAATCTGTTACCGGACGAGGGATCATTGAATATTAGACAAGCTATTGTAAATCCATAGAGGTTTGCTACAGAGTGGCCTAAAAATTAAGGCCAAGACCTCGGTCAAGACTATATTTTGGTTTAGAAAACAACCTTTAAATTTTTAACATATTTTGTATGTCTGATAATCAAAATTGGAAGCGACACTAGCAAGTCGGTCAAAATCTAAGTTTACTGGATGCTAAAATTTTATCAATTTACAGATATTGAAAAAAGTTATAATAGAACAATAATAGGGTCATAGAATACACCCTTAAAGTATTCTTACCGCAGTTTTTATAGAAATCACGGTAGTTTGGTCTAAGATTTCTAATATAGACAGGGTGACCTTCACTTATTGCGGTTATAGTATTTAAGCAAAGGTTTGCTACAGGGTGGCCTTAAAAATTAGGGTCCAGACCTCGTGTCCAAGACTATATTTCAGTTTTAAAAAACAACCTTTAAAATTTTTTAACACACTTTGTATGCTGATAATTAAATAAATAAGTTTACATTAGCAAGTCAGTTAAAGAAAAAGTCTAACGTTTTTAGTTTTCATTATTTTTTTAACTTTTTAACAAAAAAGTTGTATTTTTAGGTGTTTTATTCAGGAAAAATATAAAAGTTGCATAAAAAGTCAGTGGCGTACATTTTTTGTCAATAATATAAGCTAATATGAGTTTATTTTTAATAAAAATTATTTTAGGGCTAAACAAACTACCTATTTTAATAAATACCAGAGCCAAATTGTATTAAAATCGGATAAGGCATATTTAGGATATTATTAAAACCCCGATTTTATTTTTAAAGTTTAACACCGTGTATCTTAGAAACAAAGCATTTCCGGACTTATGTTTATATAACTTTTTTTATAAAATTGACTCAAGAATACACCCTTAAATTTTCTTACCGCAACTAGGAAACACCCTGTATAGTCTACGATTCGAATAGGAAGCTACGTTCACCCATCTGTTTACCGGATAAAAATCGTTTCATTTTAGAGATGGTATTTAAACAAAGGTATTGCCATGGGGTTTCCTAAAAAAATTAGTTTAAGGCTGTGACCAATTAAAAAAGTAAGTAAAATTTTTTAGTGACCCTGTATAATATCAATTTTAATTTTTTTATTGTACCTGACAAGGTTAATATATTGGGCAATATGAAGAAACAGAAGCAAATGCTTATACTTATAAAATTTGAAGTAAATGCTTTTGCTTCTTCATATATAAGCAAATGCTTTTGCTATAAATCATCAGCATTTGCTTATACTTATAAGCAAAAGCATTTACTTCAAAGTTTACAAGTATCCATAAGCATTTTCTTCTTTTTATTCATATGGTCCATTAGTTCATTTTGTTCCTTCGATTTTATAAATAAAGTTGAGGTCAAATTTTTAACTTAAAAAAATTAACTGGGACATTCTGTGTTATTTAAAAATATATATTTTAATAACTAGCATACGTACGTTAGTTAAAAATATAGGGGTTGCTATTATACAAAGTGTGTCAAAAAGTTTGTAGTTATTTTTTTTAAATTAAATATGGCCTTGACCTAACTATTTTAGGCAACCCTATGGCGATACCTTTGTTTAAATACTATCTTTAATATAAAACAGTTTTTATTCAATCCCAAATTTTCTGAAAAAATGGGGTACTTAGGGTACCCCTCCCGCTGAAAAAAATATATCATGATATTACTTTTTATATTTAAATATATTTCCTTATTTAAGTTTAAATTAATACTTGCAATAAAAAGTTTATTTACCAATTATTATATTCAGTGGAAAGACTATAACACCTGCTTGTTCATACCTACTTAATTTATAATTATTTAGAAAATATCTTACAACTGATCAAATACATTTCTTAACTTTCTCTGATTATTACTAATAAAGATTGCTATGGTATTTTTCAAACGTGGATCGTTTTGTAATCTTTTTCTCCCTCAAAATATTTAAACTTTTCCGTAAGAAAATTTGTTATAATAAAAATGATCACATTTATATTTTATATTATGTAATTATTTAGGTAGGTTTATTTGATGAAAAGTACAAAAACAATCAGAAAATTTACAAAAATGGATCAAAATATTTTTAGATACTTTGAATTCAAAAGTAATTTCTACGTCGAATAACTTTTAAGGACGTTCCCGAGAAGTAGTGCGACCATTAAAGACTAGAGGCGGCGACACATCGGAGTTATAATTTTTTTCTTCTATTGTACCTAGAGACTATATTTGTTTTGAAAAGTTTTTGAGGATATATTTGCTTTTAAATAATTTATTACTAATGACCTCGTGATTAAAGAATGGCAGATTTGTTCGAAAAAAGTAAGTGTTAAAATTAATAGAGCTGTAAAGAGTATGTCTGACGCTAAAAACCCGAAAATTGAAAATGTTAAAGAATTGACAGCGGTTAAAGTTCCTGATGAAAATGGGATATATTTTTTTTATTAGGGTAATATATTTTGAGCTCTAAAAATTTGCAAAAAATATATTTTAATAAATATTTCTTATGTTTATGTTTTTAAAAATAAATTATAATAAATACCAATTTATTTCTCGTCGTCGTAAATATTACCTTTTATTTACAGCAACTCTTATTTTATATACTTCGTGTCTACTTAAGTTTGCACCATAGCGCAAACTTTTTATATATTAATTTAACGAAAAAAGTTGCTTCATATAAAAAAATCTGTATAGTCTAAAAACGTAAAATGCACTCATCGGATATTTTTTTTCAGAGGTATACGCGGTATCCTAAAAAATATGAGCTTTGCTCATGAGTAATGTACCGGTAATTTTGACAATATTGAAAATTAGTATAAAAAAGTTAGAAATTAAGAATATTTTTTAAATATTTTTTTATAATTTGCAAACTTGTGTATTTTTATAAGAAAAACTATTTTTTTTTAAATTTTTTTATGTGATAATGGTAAAAATTTAAGTTTGTATAGTTAGAACCATATTTATTTCAAACTGAAAGCGATGCCGCCAAGTACACAAAAATGATAAAGTAAACAAACCTTTTCGAAAGCACATAGCCTCTGAGAGAGCCTGATTACATATTTTTAGATAAATAAATAAAAATATTGCGAAAACACGTATCACGTACTTAAAAACATCCTCTTATTTCGTCTCTGGCGTGCCATAAAACCTGTAACGCGTGGCCTAGTCGTCGGGTTGAATATTTTTGCTGCAATAAATCATTGTCCGCAAAAGGGTTTATTTGCTTTATCATTTTTTGTGAACTTGGCGTAAAGTAAAAAGGAAACTTTAGAATTGTCAAAACAGGGAAAATAAAAAATGCTTGATATTGCAGATAAAAAATTAAATAAAAAAATCTTTTAAATAAACAAGTTTGCATATTTAAACGTTATTTTTTATTTAAAACTTTTTTTTATATAAAAATTTGGCTATTGTTAAAAATAATAGTACTTTTTTCTTGAGCAAAATTCATATTTTTGAGATACCTCGTATACAAGTACCGCTTGTATGTGTTTTTTTTGTAAGAAAAACGTTTCTTATATACTTGATTATTAATTTAAAGATTTTGGTAAAAATTGTAAAAAGTTAGAATGATATTTAATTAAACGTTTCCTAAAACGTCTATTGGAATAGGACTTATATGTTAAATATGCAAATTTTAAAAAGTTTATATCTCGAAATTTAGTGCCGCAAGGCCTATTAAAAAAATGTTCCAATGTATAGAGGACTCTAATAGGAATTTATATTCAAAGTTTAAAAAGTCGCAATAAAAGTGTTTTTTAAGGAACGTCCTTAAAGGAGTGAATTTATTAAAAATGGTAATAGACCATTTTTGTAGCGCATCCCATTTCTCTAGTAGTAACAAAAATCCAAACTCAAGAAACAAAATTATAAAATTATGTCTTACTTTATAACCACTAAAAGGAAATATACCTTAAATTTTCACTTAGACCACTCTGGCTTTCAACGGCTCAATGGATCTGTTAAAAAATTAAATGGGAAAGGGGACATACATAAGAAATTTACAGTAAAATGAATTATTTAAAATTTGTATAAACAGAATTTGATTTTTTTAACAGATTTATGGGATAATCAAGGGTAGAATTTACAATCGCCTATCAAGACGTAAAGTGGCGCCGCGTTTTTTATATCGTTATATGACTTTAAGTAGTTACGTGAAATACAATTTTTATAGGTCATTGTGAAATACAGTTTATACATAGTTAAGTTTTATCATATATATTATTTTAGGGGATATACCAGCTACTTAAACTTTACAATAAGGTTTTTGTTGATAAAAAGAAAATTCATAATAAACAAATAAAAAACTTTTATAAGTTTTAAAACGAAATCTGTTTTATTAGAAGATCTTTCAAAAGAAAATAAACAACTAAAACCTTAAAAAAATAAAAGTGAATAACTAACAACAGTGAAGTTAAGAAGTTTTTGTCATAGAAAGTGTATTCCTTCAAGAATCTAGATAACACTATTTTTTTTATTAAAAAAAATGAATTACTAAGTAATATTATAAAAATATTTTGTATTGCACACTTTACGTAGCGGCGGCAAACATGCGCCAAAACAGTTACGCGGGACTTAATTTTCAACGTTAAATTAAAATTATAAATAATGGAGCTACAACTCCGGTAGTTCGAACCTGTCCTACTAAAAATTTCTTTTTATTTAGGATCTTTTCTCATATTTTATCTAGCTTCAATATTTTTTTAGTTCTAGCTACAAAACCGGAGACGCACTTTTTTTTACTTTTTTCGTTTATAACACTTGCAATTTTTAGTGCGAGATTTTTTTGAAAAAATCCAATTTTTCGATTTTTTTACTTAGGAAACTACTTTTTTATTTAGGAAACTCACAACAATAGCACTGCGACAAGGTATTCTGGAAAAAATCATTAAAATGTGATTCACAAAAGTTTTTAATTATTTCACCCCTGATTCATAAAAAAACTAGTCATTGTTGTTTCATCATTTGGCCAAATCTTTTGTTTGATAGTTTAAATAAATATATTTTTTTAAATTGCATTAATTTTTCTCAGAAATTGTATCAAGTGTACTTTGTAACTGTCGAATGACGCAAAGTGGCGCCATGTTATTGTGACTTTATTTATTTATTTATTACGAACTTTTTATTATTGAATGTGTATACAGTGCATTTCAAATTAAAATGAGCCACCTGGTATAATTCCTACAAAAAGAAATTTAAACACTCCAATTTTTATTTTTGAGGGGAGTAGAGATGTATAATTACCAGTAATTTAAAAATCGGTAATATTAGGCAATATTACGGTAACATTGGTGATTTATATAAAAAATAAACAACTTTTTAAGTAATACAGTTTTTTTTTTTAATTTAAAAACTGAAAATACATTACGAAAAACAACAAGAACGTTTTTTTAAAACTATTCAACGTCAGAATGGACTACGTAATAGAGTAGATAATGATAAATCATCCTCATCATTATTCCCAACCTCGTCAACTGTTTCTTCCTTTTCTTTCGTTAATTGAGTTAAGTCTATAACTTCTTGAATGATCTTCATTTAGTAAATTATAATTATTAAAAACAACATTTCCGGCCTTTTCCACAGTAAGTCTGTTTCTTCTTTGCCGATGACTAAATCCATAAGTACTAAAGTTTCTTTCGATTGCGGCTGTTGACGATAGTAATTTTAAAATGTCACAGCCAATCTCCTTATTTTAGAAGTAGAGCAAATTTCTGCCCAGACACGATTTTTCGCTGGAAATGACGAATTTCTTGGCAAAAATATTACCACCTTTAATAAGATCTACTTGAGAAGAATGATGACGCCTTTCGGTTTTATAAATGAACCCCGTTTCAATTGAATTTTTAGCTTCAGTTGCTTTGGTTAATATTACCAAAATTACTGGTAACTATACCTCGGTAATATTGCTCTTTACATCACTAGAGGGGACACATTTTAGGTTTGGAATTTTTTGTTCATTTACATGGTTATCCTCTCCCCCACCAACACAAACGTCAAAAAGTTCAAATGGGATAGGGGGTCAAGTAATACCTTAGCTTTAAGGATTTTAAATACTCTTTTCCATGGTCTTAAGTTTTTTAAAATTGGTCTAGTAGTTTCCGAGAAATTTCACCCTAATTGCTAAGGGGTTCCTACCCCAAATAACTTTTTTGTTCAAAATATAAATAAAATTTTATACGTTAAGTATATTACATAAATGAGCATTGTTTGGGTTGTGTTCTGTTACTTTCGACTTAGCTGAAAACGACTTTAACTTATTTTAAATGAGACACCCGGTATATTTTTATTAGTTTGAATAGAAAGTGACATTTCGAGTACAATGATATATATTTTCATTCATGACACTCTGCATTAAAAATGAAAAATGGTAATTAATTAGATGTCAGAAGCAGCAGTATCATCATCATCAATAAAAACGTTATAGGGGTAGGCCACCGCCCAGGGCCTTGGGTTTCCGGCTTTTAGGGTAAATTTTCTCGAAAACCAATTAACCGATTTTCAAAACTAAGGACTGTTAAAGGGAGAATTTAAAACCCTTTGACATGAAGTCTCCTTTGTTCTCTCTTTCCATATGAACATTTTGATGTTTGTGTTGGTAAGCAGAGGGTATAACCCTAAAAAGTAAATTTTGACACAAAAATGTATCCTCACACAATAAAAATTAACTTGTTCAGATTTTTTCATTTTCTGTCGTTATAAATTACGGCATAAAGATTTAAATAGTTGATCTATCATTATTAATATAATTCCTATTTTATTTTTTTAATATTCCGGAATCCCCAAAAATTAATTAATAAAAGTTACAGTTCCGTTCTAAAAGCAAAATTGTGATATGAATGACTATGACCCAATAAATCTTTTAATTAGCCAAACGATGAGTATTATGTACCTACTATAAAAATACCATGAATATGTGTCAGCTGACAATTTTGTTTAACTATCTACTTAAAAAAATATTACTGTAATAAAGGAAAATTTCAAACAGCATATATATATATATATATATATATATATATATATATATATATATATATAAATATATATATATATATATATATATATATATATATATATATATACAAGGTGTCCCGTATCGTTATGTTCAAATTTTGGGAACGTAAAGTACACTTCTTTTCAAGTAAAAAAACGCAAAACTTGTATATCCATTTTTATTTTTTTTTATTTTTTTTTTTTTTTTTTTGAGGTGGACATTTTGAAAATATTATCAATTGACCTTTTTTTTAAATAAAATATTTTTTTATTTACTTTACGAACTTATTTTTAGTATTCTTTATTTACTTTTAGTATTATCTTAGTATTATCTTCAAATAACATTCTTGGGCGTGTAACTTTGAAATAAATAAAAATGGATATACAAGTCTTGCGTTTTTTTACTTGAAAAGAAGTGTACTTTTACGTTCCCAAAATTTGAACATAACGATACGGGACACCTTGTATATATATATATATATTTATATTTATATATATACAGGGTGATTCACGGTCGATGGTAGGTTAGACGTTTATGGAAAACGGAACATAGAATTTTTCTGAAAATTTGGCATCTTACATTTTCTTACCTGTTCTATCGATCTAAAATAATTTCAGCATTGCGACGTTGCCGCTTTTATCAAAATGTACTAGAAACTTTATTTTTTAAATGCAACACCCTTATATTAACAAGTTTTTATATTTGCCCTTTTATTATAATACTTTTTGTTACTATTGCCCTATACCTATCTCTATCGGTTTTCGAGATAAAATATAATTTGTGTTAAATATGGTCCAAAACATGGCTCTAATTAAACTTAAGTAAATTAGTGCTCTCAATTCATGAAAAGTTGATGTTTTTGTGGTAGTTTAGACAGACACGATGTATTTAATTTACACCGAGAAATCGACTCCATATCATACAGGGCGTGCTAAAATTACTATTATTTCCGGTATTCTTAAAAGGGGTCAAAAGATCATTTTTTCAAATGAAACCCCTGTATATTACTCAAAAAAATTAAAGATGAAGAAGAACGCTTTAAGATGACATATCATGTCCCTATACCTAAATCATCAAGTTTTCTTAATAAGCCGCTTTTTTGTGAAAAATTATTATTAAAGAATTTAATTTTTAATTTAATTTTAAGACGGAAGCGGTGGGCCGGGAACCCCTATTCTCGTTTTACTTAAATGGGCGCGCTCGATGCAGCGGTGAATTGTATGAGAGTACATAGTAGATTCGTGGAGGGGATTAAACGTACGAATTTGCCAAGGACGGCGGTTTGGTTTCCATACCGGCAGTAGCGTAGCTAGGGGCAGCAGGGGCCAAGGGCAAAAAAATATGTAGGGCCTCTACAAAATTGAAGAGCAAAACAGAAATCCTCATTATTGACAAGACATTGTAAAACTGGGTCTTAGTAAATGCTATGGGCTTAGTATTAATATATACAGGACAACCTTTTTATTCATTATAATTTAAATCTTAGAGTGTTGTAGATAGTTGTAGGTTGTTTGGTATTTATTAAAATTTATTTAAGTAGGTGAAAGTAGTATTCTAATTTTTGCCGTTTTTTTAATTGCCTTTCCAATCAGCTGTTATGTTAAAATAAAGTTAAGACATTTTTTTCTAGACTGTAGATATGTTGCAATTTTTATACCTTTTTTTCATACAAATTTTGCATATAATTTGGACTGTTTGGCCTAAATTTTCCGATAATGCAATACAAACTTCATTTGTAATATACTAGCCGACCAATGCCCATTTCGTTGGGCGTTCATTACCTTTTTTGAACTTTTTGTTCAATCATATATAAAATATAGCCTATATAGCACTCCTAAATAGTTACCTTTCTGATTGTAAAATAATTTTTGTGATCGGTTCAGTACAAACATACAATTAAATTTACAAACTTTACCCTATTTTTAAACATTGTGCTAAAACACATGTTTCGGGTATCGCACAAGGCGGGTTTCGTGACTGTAACCCTTACGATTTTTGGCACAATGTTTAAAAATTGCATGTAAAACATTGTGGTAGACTTGTCCGACAAAAAAAAGTGATCCGTTTGCCCAGACCGACACTCCGAAACATTTGACATTGATAGGCAGGGTTGAAACGCTGCTTCCATATATGGTGGTATGAATTTTCGTGGTAGACTCGTCCAAAGAAACCTCTCTGAAAAGGTTTTAAAAGTGTTTTTATCTATCATGAAGTCCATTTTATTACTGCCTCAGGGACTATTAAATTTCTTGAAAATATTAAACCCAGGTAATCCTTTAAGTTTAAGTTATAAATTGGTCCCACAATAATTTTGTTTAATTTGGAGTAGGCACATTTTAGCGTAATTGGTTTATTTTTATATTGCTAACGTTTTTTTTCTTAAGTATACAGGCTGTCTACGGATGGAGTTAACAAAAGGAGAAATGGACCAAAATTTCATTTTTCAAAAAAGTCATTCGTCATAAAAAAATTTTGCTTGAAAAAAATAGGATTCACGAAGAGAAAATGTTGATTTTGTATACAGGGTTTGCAAAAACTTTAAAATCATAATTTTGCTCCAAGAGTAAACTACCTGTATTTTTTAATTTTTTAGCAAAATGTCATTAGAAAAATTTATTTAGAATCGTGTTTGTAGATCGATAAAAACAAGAATACAAAATTTTATTAAAATCAATAATTTGATGAAAACTGGCGTTTATAGTTAAAAAATTGTGTTTTCTAGGAATTTGAAGAAAGCAGGTGTTTGAAAAGCAAATTATAAAAGTTTTTAAGGTCATTTTATTATAAAAATTTAAAATAATTAATTTTTGATAACTTCAAAATCAGTTTCATGAATCTTTTTGATACCTTTAATAAAGGTATTTAAAATGCTGTTCTAAATAAATTTTTTAATGATATTTTGCTGAAAAATGAAAAATTAAGGTAGTTTACTCTTGTAGAAAAATCATGCTTTTTAAGTTTTTGCGAACCCCGTATATTTTTATAAAGAATGACTTTTTCGAAAAATAAAATTTTTGGTCCATTTGTCCTCTTTCGTGGACAGTCTGTATAGAGACAAAAACGTAGTCAATACCAATATTCTTTGTTTTTTTAGGCCAATCCATGAAGGGGGTCGTGAAAATAATTCAGCCGTAGTAAAAGAATGTGCGCAGCGCTAAAAGCAAGACGAGCAGGCGTCAACATAGAAAATCACAATGGATGCGTAAGTCAAAACAATTATTAAATAGTAGTTTATGTAAAACTGGTACCTAAAGTGATACTTTTTTACGAATGGGAGGTTTGACAGCACGAGCGTTTAACTGATTGCGACATAGGATTGAGTAAAAAAAACATACTTTATGTATGGGTAGCATACTAAATTTTTTCTACGACAAAAATCATGGCCTTTTTAAGAGAGAATTATTCTCTTTATAATCTATGCACCAGTGACAGTTCGTGCATTGAAGATGAGGGGAGGTAAAGTTATAAACAATGTATAAACACAGAAAAGGCCGGTAATTTTTTGGGCGTACCTATTTAACGCAAAATACCTAATATTTACCTAAATGCAAACGAAAATTGTGTATTGCCGCATTAATGGTTAAATTTATGGGGGCTAAGCCTTAATGTATTCATATATATATACAGGGTATTTTATTAGGGGATAGGTAGCATATCTTAGTAACTAATAGTCCTAGGATATTAGGAAAAAATCCTATTAAGGAAATTGACCATAGGAAATTGCTGGAAACTATTTTCAAGTTTCTAGCAGTACCGCTAGGGGACGTTAGTAGTTATATACCTAGATAAAAGTGCATTTTCTTGAGAATAGCCCTATATGAGGTATAAAAGAATTACTACCATAGTAATGATGCAAGTATTCTTTATCTTTTACATTTATCACTTTTTTTCATCACATTTTAATTCATAAAATTTCTCCCTTTCCTACCACCCTTATTTTACGCCCTAGAATAAAAGTTGTTATTTTAAAAGATAAAGCAATACTTGCAGCATTACTACTGTAATACTTATTTTAAACCTCATATGGGGCTATTCTCAAGAAAAATGACTTTTAGATACGGCCAGGAACTTGAAAATATTTTCCAGCAATTTTCTATGGTCAATTTCCTTAATAAGGATTTTTTTCCTTTTGTCCTAGGACTATTACTTCCTGAGATATGCTACCTATCCACCCTGAATGAAATACCTTGTATATCATATATATTTTTTGGTTGCTAAGCCACCTAAATGCAAATATCTTGAAAACGGTGGCTCTAAGCCATTCTTACAAAGTACACCTTTTTTGTGTAGAAACATAGGATAATTTACTGCACAAAGAAGTTGGGACGTTTTAGAGAAATTGAAAGTAGTGCAGGTGGCGTCCTCTAGTTAACACCTAAAAATTAACATTAAATTTTAATAGCTCATGTCAAAAAATCCCTAGATACCGAGGTTTAAAACATATCAAAAACTAATGAAATAATTTAATAAATTTTTTTGAATTTTAACACCCTGTATCACAGTTAATATTAACTTTTGTACTGAGGTAAGATAAGTTAAATCGCAATATTTTAAGGTCACAATACTTTTGTTGAATTTTGGCTCATTACTTAGGGACCACCCTGTATAAAAGAGTGTCAAACACAGTTTATCCATTTACACAACAGTTAATTTAATAAAAATGTGAAAAAATATCATTCACCATTTAAGCATTCACAGGTAATTTTTAAACTGTTAACAAGGTCGTGAATGTGACATGTTATTCACAGTGAATAATTTACAGGTAGTAATTTTATGCTCATCTCTACCCTGTACTAAAGTCCGCGCGTTTAGTAAAGAGGCCACCGACGTCATCATTATCTACGCAAAATCTTCTGTAACTCTCTTTCAATCGCGGTTTCAAGGGCTTCGTATCGTTACCTAGGAAGTAGGCATTCTAAAGATTTGATTTAAAAAAATAAATAGCATTTTAAATACGGGATGAGGTAATAAGAGGAGATTTTGCGCAGAAAATGATGACGTCGGTGGCCTCTTTACTAAACGCGCGGACCCTACTACAGTTAACTTAATGAATCTAATTTGGCAACACACAAAATTTCCTACGAGTTTATTATATCGTATGACATTCGAGATTAATAAATAGTTCTGGAAATCGACGTATTTTGGCTTTTCCTAGCATCTGTATTTCTTAATAACGGATCTCCAAAACATTTCCTAATAATGGTTGTTCGGGGTATTTTCGTTGCTATTTATTAATGTAGATAAATATGTTCCTGTTAAAACTGGCAAATTTTGTATGCATAACGGTTTTCAGTGACATATTGGGATTTAAATATACAGAGTGTTCTTTATAACAATTTTCGATATTGTCAAAAATAAAGGTAAAAGTACTTTCCTCCTGAACAAAATTATTATTTTTGAGAAGCCTCGTCGAGGACAAAAAAAATAATACCTGATGGTAGCGTTTTAGGTTTTAGACCATACAAAACTTTTTATAAAGAATTACTTTTCGTAAAATTATTAATAAAAAGTTTCCCATGTAGACAACTTCGGCGGATACGTAGGCTTCATGGGGTCACTAAGAATCTTTTGATCATTTTGCCGTGTTTCTCGACCCGTTTTGGGCAAATCGCTTTATCTTTAAATTAAGAATTCTGTGCCAAAAAGAAGAAAGAAGATGGGTAAAAATAAGGTTAGGTCGATTTAAGTTTTATGATGAATATCTCGAAAACGAAAAATGTTTTCGACCAAAATTTCTTTCAGATTCGTGATCAGCGCCCCAAAAAGGTCCCGTATTCAGTCGCTGACGGTCCAGTTTACGCAAACAATATTCAAAATAATTAATAGTTTAAAAAAACTAAAAACACGCTTTTATATGCAACCGAACTAAAAATTAAAAAATAATTTTTCATTAAAAAAATATTTTCACTTCATAGTAAAAAGCGTGGGGTGCTTAATATATTAAATGTTATAATTATTATATTTGCCAATATCTATGATGGAAAAGTTATGAAAAATAGTAAAATGCACCCCACGCTTTTTACTATGAAGTGAAAATATTTTTTTAATGAAAAATTATTTTTTAATTTTTAGTTCGGTTGCATATAAAAGCGTGTTTTTTTAGTTTTTTTAAACTATTAATTATTTTTCATTTTTTAGTTCGTTATATTGCACAAAAATTCTTAATATAACAGTAAATTAGAACATACTATTTAATTAAGCAGCAAAAAGAAAATAACCAGCCCCCTATGAAATGACAATGGTAGCAAATTTTAAAATTTGCAAAAGATTGCAACTCACTAAAAAATTTCTTCTTCATTAAGTAGCAAAGTTTCAAATTTTGCCAACAGATGGCAATCCAGGCAATGTTTGGACCGTTGCCAACATTTTGCAATCCACTAAAAAATTTCTTCTTCATTTAATAGCAAAGTTTGAAATTTTTCCAACAGATGGCATCCTAGGTGTTGTTTTTATAATATAATGGAATTTTTTTTCCTGGCGATTAAAAAAAGATAAAGGGATACTGTTTGCAGATTATTGCATTGTCATGGGTCCTTAATACGTGTGCAAAGTTTCAAAGAAATCGAATAGCTGGAAGTTGGTTAAAATTAGGCTCAAAGATTCCGTTACATAGGCAGATTGATAGATACGTTACAACCCAAGTTAATAAAAGCGTGTTAAAAAGGTTTTTAAGATTCAATTTGTACTCGCTTCGGCGGTACATATACTAAAATTGGAACGATACAGAGAAGATTAGCATGGCCCCTGCGCAAGGATGACACGCAAAATCGTGAAGCGTTCCACATTTTTGAACAGGCCATATAATATGTCCTAGTTATAAATTTAAAATAGGTTTATTAGATAATCCAAATTGCAACGAATGTAATGAAATAGCAGATCCACAACCTATTCTATTTGAATGTATGCTAAATATTAACAATATAAATCAATTTTTAGGCCCGTTTAACGAACTCAAATATCGCTTCGCCATTTAATCTTGCAAATCTACTGACCGATAAAAATACTTTTAGCATGTTATATAAACATTACTGTAATTCCAAAAATTTTTTTGAATGACTAAGATTGTATATGTGCACTTATTGAAAAAAAAAAGAGAAAAAAAAAGAAGAAAAAAAACAATAACAAAAACAGGAAAAAAACAAAAGGAAAAAGAAAAATATATATTTATATAAAATAAAAAAATAAATAAAAATATTCACATAAACATATTATAAGATTATTAAAAAAAAAAAACAAAAAAAATCAAAACAGAAAAAAATATGCAAAATATATATAGAATAAGTTTCCAATGTATAAATAGATTTAGATATTACTATTTAAGTTAACCAAGATCAAATCAAAATCTGATTTAGAAAATATAACAAGATACATAGTATAAAATAATAATGATACCCTGACGTGTCATTTAAATGTATATATAAATAATTAATAGTTTAAAAAAACTAAAAAAACACGCTTTTATATGCAACCGAACTAAAAATTAGAAAATAATTTTTCATTAAAAATATTGTCATTTCATAGTAAAAAGCGTAGGGTGCATTTTACTATTTTTCATAACTTTTCCATCATAGATATTTGCAAATATAATAATTATAACATTTAATATATTTATCACCCCACGCTTTTACTATGAAATGACAATATTTTTTTAATGAAAAATTATTTTCTAATTTTTAGTTCGGTTGCATATAAAAGCGTGTTTTTTTAGTTTTTAAACTATTAATTATTTTTCATTTTTTAGTTTCTGCTACTCTTGACAAAATGGCGAAAAATTTTTTAATGAACAAGAGTGGCAAATTTTAAAATTTTTTCCAACAGATTGCAACTCACTAAAAATTTCTTCTTCATTAGTAGCAAAGTTTGAAATTTTGCCAACAGATGGCAATCCAGGCAATGTTTGGACCGTTGCAATATATTGCAACCCACTCAGAAATTTCTTCTTCATTTAATAGCAAAGTTTGAAATGTTGCCAACAGATGGCAACCTAGGTGTTGTTTTATATTATAATGGAATTTTTTTCCTGGCGATCCAAAAAAGATAACGGGATACTGTTTGCAGATTATTGCATTGTCATGTTTCCTTAATACGTGTGCAAAGTTTCAAAAGAAATCGAATAGCTGGAAGTTGGTTAAAATTAGGCTCAAAGATTCCGTTACATACGCCAGATAGTTACAACCCAAGTTAATAAAAAAAGCGTGTTAACGGCATTTATTAACTGTTATTGTTCATAAATGAACACTAATGGTAACTTAACTCAATGGTGCAACAGAACCACTATATTTCTTATTGTTCATAAAAATTGAACACCAATGGTGCAACTAACCAAATTGTGTAAAAACTAAAAATTTCTTCTTCATTTAATAGCAAAGTTTGAAATGTTGCCAACAGATGGCAACCTAGGTGTTGTTTTTATAATATAATGGATTTTTTTCCTGGCGATCCAAAAGATAACGGGATACTGTTTGCAGATTATTGCATTGTCATGTTTCCTTAATACGTGTGCAAAGTTTCAAAGAAATCGAATAGCTGGAAGTTGGTTAAAATTAGGCCTCAAAGATTCCGTTACATAGCCAGCCAGATTGATAGATAGTTACAACCCGTTAATAGAAGCGTGTTAAAAAAATTTAACAATAGACTGGCTCTGTTGGATTATATCCAGTGCCAATAAAACTCAATCACACACACACACACAAGATTCAATTTTTTAAACAAAAATTTGTAAAACAATTACTGAGAATAATTTGTGATTTACTTTTAAGGTCACTTTTTTATTTACTATTTGAAGCCCTGTACACCGGTATAAATAGACAATTTATCATAATCATCGAAAATAGATTCTATATTTTTTTTATCTTCAGTGAAGTGTAATCTTAGCTGTACCTTATTTAATTATTTCTTGGAAACTTGGTTTTTGCTGATCATCTGGATTTTTTTATATTGTCAAAGATTACTTTACATTTACAATAAATGCATGTCATAATGATTAATCATTTAAGGTATAAATTATTTTTAATGATGTTAAGTTTTATCTGAATATGCAGTATTATAAGTATTACATTATACAGGGTGATTCAAAATCGATCACGACACTTAAGGGGGTGATTCTACTTGACAAAATAAGGGGAGAGCTTCATATAATTTTTTTCAAAATGTCATTAGTTTTCGCGTTACAAGCCGTCAAAGTTCAATTTTTATTTTGGTTTTTTCGCCATATTGCATTTATTTTTAACCAATCCAGTTGATATTTGGCACAAATCGAGCTTTGCAGATTCTAAAATTTTAAGACAAAAGTACTTTTTTAAATACCGCCAGAGGGCACTTTACCTAAAACTTAAAATTTATTTACATCATAACTTTTTATTTTGACAGATATCGTAAAGCTTAGCGCCATTTTATAGACAATCAAAAACTTAAAAAGTCCAGTAACTCCACCCTACAAACTTAACCAAACTATTCTACAACAAATAATAAAGAAAAAACTTTACATAAATGTATGTCCTAAACGTCTTAGTTTTGGTTAGTTATTGGTTAAAATTAAAAAAAAAAAATTTTTAAATATCTAAACACACCGTAGTTCAAAACCAAAGACGTTTAGGACATATGTTTATATGAAGTTTTTTTCTTATTTGTCTGTTGTAGAATCGTCCCGTAAAGTTTGTCGGTTGAGTTACTGGACACCCTGTATGTACGTAAGTAATTTGATATGAAATTGATGAAAACTTTGATGTCTATTGGTGCCTAAACGGTGAGGTTTATCGACTTTAATAAAGAGTACCTTATTTTTCAAGTTTTTGATTGTCTATAAAATAGCGCCCCCAGCTTTGCGATATCTGTCAAAATAAAAAGTTATGATGTAAATAAATTTTAAGTTTTAGGTAAAGTGCCCTCTGGCGGTATTTAAAAAAAGTACTTTTGTCTTAAAATTTTGAGAATCTGCAAAGCTCGATTTGAGTGCCAAATATCAACTGGATAGGTTAAAAACTAAATGCAATATGGCGAAAAACCAAAATAAAAATTGAACTTTGACGGTTTGTAACTCGAAAACAACTGACATTTGGAAAAAAATTATATGAAGCTCTACCCTTATTTTGTAAAGTAGAATCACCCCTTAAGTTTCGTGGATCGATTTTTGAATTACCCTGTATTTAATAATACGTGTAATTGTTGAGAAGAAACCAAATGAAAAGTTTGTTTAGCTCATAGTGGAAAGTGTTTCGTTACTGTCAAGGAAAAATAATGGTTTATAATTTTAGTTTGTCGAATAAATACGCCACCCGATATTTATTTTTGTAAAGGTGCGGGGAAACTCTAAAACATTAGACAAGTTGTGGAATCGGCAAATTTTTGTACTTTTGCGACGGTTGCTAGAGAGAAAAATAAAAAGAAACTTTATATTGCACCTACGGGAGCAAAGAAAACTTCTCTCATGGGTTGAAAATAAAAGTCAAAGAAGTAATACTTTGAAACTGTTATAAAGTCGGAATTGGCAAGATTACATACAATGGTTCTAAATAAAATAAATAGCATTTTCATATTTAGCTCTTAAAAATACTACAAAACCAAGAACGATTTTTTTACGAATTTATCCGTATAAGCAAAGACAGTTATTGTAGTTTCACTATAGACTCCCAGAACAATGCTCAATGTTTGGCATCAGTTTGGACGCTGGCTTGGCTAAATTTATGAAGCGGCAAATTATACGTACTGTTTAAGTGTTACTCGATGGATACCCGCTTTATAAATTCCACGAAGCGCGCGTCCAAGCTGATGACCAAAAATTTAGCATTGTTCTGGGTGTCAATAGTAAAACTACAAATGTCTTTGGTATAAGTATAATCTCTAAATTTTTTAAATACCACACAATTTAGCGCTTAATTTACTTAACTTTGCCACAAATGATACTTGGCTTATCTCTTGCGATTAAGAAAATTCCAATGACTAAGGATACATTGTTATACTGAATCCGCTTCAACCGATCGGATAAAACTTAATCCGACAAAAAAATTGCGATATACACGTTTCAGATTGAGTAAGGGATTGGATTGAACGCCATAAGTCAATCCTGTTTTTCAAGCGATTTGAATTGAGTTCAGTCCGATCGAAGGTTATATTTTTACGATATTCACGGTTTTAAAAAGGTTTGAAAAATTACACTTAAGTAAAACAGCTGATAGGGATAGAAGCGAGATAGTGAGAAATAAAATAAGCTTAAATATTTGCTAAAATATTGTGATAGTGTTTCTTTAGTGGTTTGCGTTATTATTTTGTCTTATTTTTCGAAATTCAGTAAAATTAATGAAGTATAATACGAATCAACTTTAAGCTTATTTAGGAGAATTGTTTAGTTAAAAGCAAATTTGTATAAACCCAGAGAAAATTGTAAAAATGAAATTTTATCGACGAACGACAGCGTCGAAGATACTGATTAATCATCTGAACAAGAATAAAAATAGTAAGATTGGCTTTTTAGGGGCAAGGCAGTAGGGTAGGATTTTTTTTTAAATAAAAATATTGTGGTCCTAAAAGGACCGATTTTAAGTGGTATAAATAAATATCTGAAAATCTTTGTTTAGATTTTCGAAATTCAATAAAATTAATTATTAAAATGCCACAAAGGTTAAAGTTAATTTTTTGTTTGCTCTCTTGTCATTATATATAATTTTCTTTGTCAAATTTTAAAGAATTTAGAACCGGATTATCTGCATCCGATAAATTCTAGGACAAAGGGCACAGTATTGGTTTATGCGATCAGTCAATCGGATTCGATTTACGATGTACCCTTAATCAATGATGAGTTTCAAATTTTAATTATAGTGAGGATGTGGGTGATCCAGTGCGTTTATTGTAGTTGTAGTTATAGAGAAAAAATAATGATATTTAGAAGTATTAAAATTTAAAAATCTGTATCTCTGCGTTAACAAAGATTTTTTTAACTAATTTAACTTTTGAATCTCTTAAATACTAACACCTTTTTTTTCAAATGGAACAAGTGTTTCTTGTTATCATATTCTAAAGAAGCATTAAATTTTAAATCATTTGGTAGAATGCGATTCAGCGGAGAAGAAGCCGCGTGGTCAGCAGTTCTGTCTCACTTTCAAATTATTTCGTTTTATGTTGCACGGACACTATTTCAACGCCGCGATTAGACAAAAAATTGTTGATTTTCTTAATTGTTTCTATGACGCCTCTGGCTTCTTTTCAGCTGAATTCTACTTTTTTATCTTTGGACAATCCACGAAGGCTGAAAGCCTAAATACTAACGTACCGTGGATGTCTTAAGCAAGGTAAGAGGAAGTTTGTTAACATGGGACTTAAAAACTTGAAGATTTGGGGGGGAAAGACCACCGCTGGCAGTAGATTCCACAGTCTAGAAACTCTAGGTATAAAAGAGCGAACGAAATGAAGTTCGGGGCCTGTCCAATTGGACCGTATAGGGATGCATACGTGCGGCACCACGTGTTTCTCTGTTGGGAGCTGCAAGAAGAGGGACTATACTGGATAATTCGTCAGAGCAGAAGCCGTAAAAGTATCTGTAGAAGAGCGATAGATCTCCCACAGCTCGACGATGGGCAAGAGAAGGAAGTCTTTTTGGCTCGGAAAAGAAATCCAAGCTTTTTTGAAGCCGCGGTGGCTATAGATACAATGTGTTTATGCCAGTTAAGGTTATTCTCACTTTACTACAAGTGGAATTTTGAAAACTATTTTTTTTCCAAAAAGTATTTAATAATATACCTAATTCCAAATAAACCATTACATGTAATAATAATATGGATATACAATATTATTTATTTATTAAGTATTCTATAGAAAAAGTCTTACTTGGTATATGTGCTATATGGTGTCAATGTTCCAAATAGAAGACTGTTTTAGAATATGCTGTCGAGCCACCCTCATTCCATTTGAACAAAGGAGTTATGACCATAAATAGAATTTTGCAAACTTTGCCATTTGAAATTTGAAACTAACAATAATTTCCGGTTAAATCGGAAGTTATTAAAAACAAATAAGTAGATCGACAATGCACATTTACATATCGATAAACCAAATTCCATGTGTCTATCTTAAAAGGTAAAATAATATAGGGAGAATTACATAAAAGAATCACCCGGTATATTTAATTTTTTAACTTTAAATTATCAAGAATCAAAACAAAAAAACTGAAAGAACACTATTTATTATAAACAACTATTACTTCATAGAAGTTCTATACCTGGTATTTCAAATACTCTCTTAACTGGATTGATAACGATTCAAATGCGGATCAAGTTCTATCATTTTAAAAACTTTAAAGTACCTCTGGGTATTGTGAATTTTGAGAAATAGTTTTTCAAACTAAGATTGTTTGACATATTTATAGAAGTTCTGTTCTATACAGTGTATCCAAGATAAGGATCCTAAGCAACCTATTGGAGATACAGCTAAGGTTAAATTGGAATAAATTTAAACAATACAAATTAACGGTAAATTTCAAGCTAACTCTTTTTATAACCTAACTTTCAAATATTTATTACATTATCCTTTTATTTTTGCAAAGAATAGTATTAAAATGCAAAATTTTAAACTCAAATACATACATTTTTTAAAGTTTGATAGTAAATACAGTGTGTCCAAGATAAGGATCCTAAGCATGGGAATCTCAGTACCTATTGGAGATACAGTTTAGGTTAAATTAGGAAAAGTTGTGTTTTTTAAAAGCTTATTTACATGCCGTTTAAAAACTCGAAAATTTTCATGGCCTGCTGAGATATTTGGCAAAAACCAAAATTTGACTATATGATTGATATTGATTTTATTTTCTGACTTTATTTGAAGAGTATAAAAAAACTAATAACACCTTTGTCATTGGCACCTTTTAGCTACTACATGATGGTATTTTTAGATTTTATACCCGACGTTTCGTTTTCAAGAAACAATCATCAACTTTATTTTTTATATGGCTCGAAAAAAGTACACCCTGTATCTGATCCCATTTTTTATTACAAACTCAACGATGTATCACATGTCATATTTTAATTTTTAGTTAAAAAATTGCATTTTTTCTATTTTTTAAAGTTATTTTTAAGTAGGCCTTGCAAACAAATGCTTGGACGTTAATACCTGTTACCGTATCTGTAACATAATTTAATATCTATAAAATAGTATTTGTCGTTATTACCCTGTTTGTCGAGTTGTTGTTTTTAGAGCAATTGTTCTTATTGTTACTGTTGTCTTTATTATTGTTTATTGGTGAATAGTTAATATCTATTGTGTTATTATCGTCGGGTGGCAATTATCATGGATGTAAATATGAAGAAAAGTTTAACATGCTAACGTGGTACATTTTGTGCCACAAAAATACTGTAAATACAGCAGCAATGTATCTTTATACATATCCAGAAAGAAAACAGCCATGTAATTCCATTTTCTTACAAATGGCTCGAAATTTAAAAAGCCAGTTTTATCTCGAAAAAAGGAATCTTTAGAAGAAACCCCAAATAATGTTTTACAAGCAGTTGTTGAGAACCCTGAGATATCAGCTTGGCAAAGTAAACAAAATGTAGGAGTAGCCAAATCCATAGCTCAATTTTTTTGCGTAAAAATAGATATCACCCCTATAAATTTAAGATTTGCCAAGGACTTAAACCGGGAGATTTCGAACGCGCCGATATTTTTGCGAGTGGTATACACGCGCGTGTAAAGAAAATTTAAATTTCTCTTCAAAAACAATGGTCCGACGAAAGTATGGTCACTAATCATGGTATCTTCAATCGTCGCAATACGCATTACTAGGCTCAACAAAATCCGCGTTTTAAGAAAATATCGAAACATCAATAACGTTTTGGGTTTAATATGTGGAATTTTAGAACGTAAAATACCAGGTTCATGTATTACCATGATTCATT
>JACEGR010006458.1:0-60495 GCA_014170235.1 Listronotus bonariensis | reverse complement strand
AATATTCCGCAGCTGCACACGACGACAAAACTGTAATTTTTTTAGTTTTCATTATTTTGATTTAAGCATTGTTATGCATTATACAGGTTTTTACAATAAAAGAACGGTTCTTATACCTGTAGTAATACACCTTTGAAAAAAAATTGGTAAAGCAAAAAGTGTGTTTTTCTTTCTTATAAAGATTAAAATTATATATATAAAAAAATACTGCTTTTTTAAATAAAAGAACATACATTTTATACAATTTTTACAATCTACTTTTAAAACGCATTTATAAAGCTATTTGATATATAACAAACGCCACTGGATCAATCATCTGCTGCCTAAATGTAATTATTTTACCTCGGGTTGCAAATTTGTTCCTGAACTGAAGATATGTTCTGTATTGATTAGGGGGTATACTTAATAGATGTTTTTTATTTCAGTACACGCCAAGTCAAGTTAAAAAACTAAAAAGTCCAAAAATGTTTAAAATAAGTAATTGAAAAACTAAAAATCGACGTTTTGGTGGCAAGTCTGCCACCGTTCTCAATTTATAATATATTTAACATTTAATGTCAAACGACTTTAAGAATATTCTAAAAATTACGCTAAAATTTTAAATTTTGAAACCTAAATAATAGTTTTTTGTTTAAATGTTTAATCTTATTTAATTTTATCTTGACAACGGTGGCAGACTTGCCACCGAAACGTCAATTATTGGTTTTTTAATTTTTTTTACTTTTTGGTTTTTTAATCTGACTTGGCGTGTACCCAAATAAATAACATCTATTAAATATTTTTCTGTTACAATAGATTCAAAATTTAAATGTTGAAGAAAGTCGTGTATGGCAACTGCTTTTGCTACTTAAAAAACCAGATTCCAAAAAGGACAAAAATGTAAAAATTGACCAAGAAAAACTGCCTTTAATTTTAATAAATTAATGTCAAATAAAAAGGTTTTTATGACCAGATTAAGGTAGTTATGGAAAAAATATGTAATCTGCTATTTTGTGGCGGGCGCCATTTGTGATTTATTTTTTTTGTGGTGAGCTCTATTCTACGAATCAAGCCCTTTTATTTGATACCCATGTTGAGGTTGTTGTGAAGTAATATGTAATCCGCCATTTTATATCGGCGGCCATCTTGAATTTACTATCCTAAAAAATGTATTCGTCATTAAGATTAAGAGAGTCTACCGAATATCAGAACGATCTGTCGTCAGAAAATAAGTAAAATGTCATTTACTTAATTTGACCCCGAACAAACACATAAATAAATAAACTAAACATGCTTAATTAAACCGTTTAATAATAAGAAAATGTGCAAATATTGGTAATTGCAATGGCATATACATACTATCATAAATTTACTACAAGAATTATGTACCAATGAGCCTTGGAATTAAACTTAAATTATTTTTAAGAGTTAATACAATTCATGGCCGCGTAAAAATATTACAAAAATTGGGCGCACATCAGACGTAGGTAGAAAACATTTTTGGTCGGTAGAACTTTTATTTCATCCAACCGTGTCGTACAACTTGTTGAACAAAAACACCACAGATTATGCGATTATCGTTTCGACGGTTGTATATACTCAAGCTGTACAACCTATCATACAACCAGTTTTGTTTCGTAAGGCACGAAGAATTCTGGTTTATTGCACACTTGGCTATTCTGCAGAGCACTTTAAAAATGTGTAACAATAAAACCAAAGACAAATTCTAAAAATTCGCATTACATACGTCTCATGTACAAATAATTCAAACCCACAACTAACACCAGGATCAAAAGGCAGATTCATTACCAACAAAGCTAACTATCTTGTCACTCATTAGGTCATATTACTATATTACCATATTCCGAGGACAAGCAAATTGTTCTACGGACAACCATTTAGTTATCCAAGTGACTGGCTGCCCGATGGAACATAGTTTAGATTTGTTTTTTTTATGATTACAGTGAAATTAAAATTAATTACTATCTAAAATACCATAATTTATTAAAAATATTAATACGTAAAAATCATAGCACTATTTTTTCTTAATAAGTGATATTACAATAAATTAATGTTGCGTTTACTTAAATAACAGCATTTTTAGTAGTATAAAGTTGTTGCATGGGGACAAGGAGTAACTTTATAAAAACGTCACTTAGAATAACCTAAAAAATAATAAAAAAATAAATGCAGAAATATTTACAATAAATATAAGGATTAAGAATTTCTTTTAATTAAAATTACTAAAATAGCGTAATATTAAAACGGTTAAATTTATATAGAGACAGATGATTTTGCGCTTGGAAAAATAAAAGCCTGTTAAACCTTATAATAATTTTTGCCACCTCTAAATAAGTCAGCAAAAAAACAAATTTTAGGTAAAAATTAAAATTAAATACTGTCAACGAAATAGCTGACTCGAAAAAGCACTTATGAGATTTGCCGCAATATTTTTATTTTATAGATGATCCCCTTTAAAAAAGTAGCAGTAATAAAAACACATTTTTTAGAAGTATTAGAAATATTCTGTCAACATTAATTATATGATTTTTCTTTGAATTTATATTCAATGAATTTTTTTATTATTAGGTACTTGATACTAATGTTAATAGAGTTTTATAAAAGTCTTTCACTTAAAGCAAATACTTCTTTCTATTAGTTAAAATAATATTTTCCTACAACAACATGTGTAAATAGCAAAAAGCACACTGTTTTCTTGCATAGAAAATGCCTTATATCACACTAGTGTTACAAAGTACTTTACAACACTAGTGTGATATATGTTATGATGTCATTAAAAAAAAATGTGTACGTGCCTTACGTCATTCATCGCTGTCATATTCTTATTTAAAATTAATTTTGAGTTATCAGTAATTTCATTACAAAAACATGCATAATTTTTAACACCTTAAAGAATTCCGAGCACCGCGCACGCAGCAAACTGCGGAGACAAGCGCCAGTGCCATTTATATTCTGCTTTTCCTTTGAGAGTAACGAGTAGCGTTTGCTGGTAACATGAATGGCTCTGATGCTTGCGTCGGCGCGGCGGTTTGCTGTCTGCCGCGGTGCTTGGAATCATACCTTTAGCGCCTTTACTTACACACTAAGCCGGTTTTGATGGACAGAGAGATAAAAAATTATACGAAGCATTTGAGTTTGCCGACTTTTTGCATTCTCTGCGTATGAAAGGTTTTATTTGACTTCATACACTTTGATAGCGTTGGTCTGTCGCCCGTATTTTCGTCTTTCTCTAATATGACAAGGCAGTTAAGGTGTAATTCACAACACAGCGGCAGGCAGCGAACCGCCGACGTAAGCTTCAAAGCCATTCATATTTCGCTTTTGCCTTGGGGAGTAACGAGTAGCGTTGCTGGTAATATAAATGGCTCTAGCACTAGTGTCGGTGGTTTGCTGCGTGTCGCAATACTCTAAACCGTACCTTAAAGCCTTGCCGCCCTAAACTAGCAAATATTTATTAAAAAACGCTGCCTAATATTAAATATCGTACCCAGGACTGGCCAGCGCTGCAAAGATTTGACACTCTCCGTTCGCCGCTTGAATCGTAGCCAAGGCCTTAGCCTTTGTCTTAATATGCGCAGGGTCATTTAATATGAGGATATGTTATCCTTTATAAGTTTTTTTGTTATGATTTGTTACAGTCTGTCTGAGATGATAAGACATACATGGGCTTTTCGAGCTGCATGGGAGCCAAGAGAGTTGTTATTACAGGCGTTGAATATTATCAATCGAAACGAACCTTTATTTAAGAGACTGTATGTCTCATTTACCTTCTAAATTTATTATTTACTGTTAGGTTTTGCAAACAAGAGCAGTAAAAAAAAATTATATTTTTTAAATATAAATTTTTCACGAAATTTAACATAAAAATTCTTAAAATCAAAGCAACTTAAACTCTGGCCCCCATTGTTTTATTATTTTTTCTTATTTAAACATTTTATTTTTATTAATTATTTTGTAATTTAAATTAACAATCAATTAAATATCCTCAAGTCTGTTGTAAGCTTTCTACCCCCAAATTATTATATTTAAGGTTGAGTAAACTTCTTCCGCAAGAAAAACTAAAAATTAATTTTCTTAAATTAAAAATTAAAAAAGAGAAAAATTAATTTACCAAAATGGCGTTTGCTCGCAAGAAGCAGCTTATTTTTCTCCCAACGGAAATAAGAACTTAAGAATCTCATTGAGGGCATGCCGAGGACTAAATGTCAACTGGAACGAAAAAGCGGCATTTTATATATGAAAATAATGTAATGAAACGCTTCATTAAAATAGTAAACGGCACCACAAAGCTTAAGCCAAGGTTAACCTAATCCAGCATAGAAGAAAATAAAAAGACGATTTTTTATAATGTCTTAAAATATTATATTGTCATTTTAGACATGGTGTCAGATAAAATGATACAATGGTTTATTGCTAGTAGAAACAGACAAATTAAATCAATTTTAAACTTATTTGTAATAAAAAGATTTAAAATTTATAATATGATAATGTATGTAAAAAAACTCGACTGTTATTAAACTTAACAACAAAGTCTACGAATGAATATATTTGTTTTGGTTACACAGACATAAGCGCATTTAGCATGAACCTACATTAAACAACTATGGCGTGTAGATTTTGTTGATATAGTATGTAATTTTATACTTATGGCATGTATGTCATTTTACCCTAAACCACAATTTAGCAAACATGCCTAAATTTAAGGATTCAAAAAAATAAGGGGCATCCTCCTGCACTATAATTTTAATATTAACTGGAGTGATCATATTACACACTCCAACACGTTTAAAAGGACTGCTAAGGAGGGAAATTAAAAAATATTCAGTTTGTCATTTTTCCCGAATATGCTATTTTAGGCTAGTTTTTCCTTCGTTGACAAGCGCGTGTTTTTAAAAATTGGCCAGTATTAAGTGGCTTTCCAGTGACGCATGAAGAGCGCTCCCGAGTAGCTCAGAAGCATTTCTGTTCTACTTTATGGCGTTTCAGTGACGGGAAGTGTTATGCACCTGAACTACTCCGTTTTTCTTTCCCCTTGCCCCTCATGCACCAGCCCTTCTTTTGGTTTTTGTGCTTCAAACGTGTTTTTATGGTTTATGGATGGATTTTTAAAATTATTTGTTTATTTGTTTAAAATGGAATAAGGTATTAAAAAGAGATTATTATTATAAAGCCAATAAAGGTTAAAGAAAAACGAAATTTTAAAATGTCTTAAAGTTATCTCTCTTTCCTTGTCTAACGATGCGTTTCAGTGAACTTTTTATAGCAGATCAAGAGCTTTTAGCCCTGGAGCGTGACGCACAAAAATTTCGTCACTGAAAAGCTACTCTTGACACTAGACTAAAGTACTATTAATCATTAATACATTTTACATCATAGAGAGTCCAAATATGTTAGAAACAATATATTTTTTTTGTTGTTAATCGATATAAATGAAAATGGGTAAGATTTTTAGTCTTATCAAAGACAAAATACATATAATTCTGTACTTTAAGTAAGACACTCCTTTTTTTTATTTTCCGGTTTAGCAGTCGAGTCATTTACAAATTAGCGGGTTTATCATGTTTAAATATAGTTAAATGGTAAAATTACTGCAAAAGGGGCGCCCATAAATTACGCGTGACATTTAGGGGGAGAAGGGGTCGAGGTAAATCTTACCATGGGGGAGGGGGTCTGTGCAAATATTCCGTAATTTTTGTGCTGCTAGAAATAAGAAAAGTTAACGAATTTTATGGCAAGTCCCCACCTGAAAAATATGATGCAGTGTTACTTCTTTGGTGGTGTACCTTTTTTTTGCTCTTCAAAATTATTTTGGCTACAAAATCAATTTCGGTTTTAGGAATTATGCCGTGAGATTAGCGGATGGGGAGGGGGTCTAAATTTTTTTAAAAACGCCCTACGTTATTTATGGACGCCCCCAAATAAAATAAAATTTAATTAAACCACACTGAATTAAGAAAAAAAAAAGAAAGCATCACACAAAAAAGTCCAAGAAGCACGTTTAAGTGACTTTAGTTTTTGAAAAATCCAGTGGCATCTGGTCTTTTTTCTAAGTATTTAAAAAATAGATATTGTAATATGTAACCTAATAAAATATTTTAACGTCTACAAAAACTCATAAATGTAAAATAAACTGTTTAAAAAAAAAACTCTTACCCCGTATCACGAAAACCGATCTAGGTTTATATGAATTTATTTTATACTTTTAGATATCGAACCTGCCCCTAAATTTTGCGTGCAATTTTTTCAACATGTCAATTTAAAACTTTAAAACCAAACTTTGGGATATGAAAATGATGCTTAAATATTATTTTTTTAAATAAAATTAACTGTTAAAAAATTTACAGATGGCTACTAGGCGCCATTTTGGAAAAAATTAATGAAAAGGAGGTCATCTCATATCCCAAAGTTTTAATTTTTTAAATTATTCCGTATATTTTTTTATGATTCTCTGGTTACTAGGACCGCCTAATACTACTTTTTCCCTATTTGTGTTATATATCATTTGGTCATTAAATTGTCTAGACAAAATAGTGAGCTCATCGATCGAAATTTGATGCTTAAAATACAGTTAGGATTTAAATAAAAATAAAAAAACCAAAATTAAACTCGGTGTTCCGAACGTATGTATTCCTATACAGTCCAACTGGACAAGCTCCGAACTTCCCACTTTGTTCGTTCTTTCATTCCTAGAGTTTCTAGCATGCTGCACACTGCCCGCGGAGGTCTTTTCTTCTCACCAAATCTTCAAGTATTTAAGTCCCGTGTCAACAAACTCCCTCTTAACTCGCTTAAGACTTCCACGGTACGTTAGTTTTTATACTTTTAGCCTTCGTGGATTTCCCAAAGACAAAAAAATAAGGGAAAGTAGATAAAAATAAAAAAGTTATTCTAAAAAAAAATAAATAACTTACAAACAAGAGTATTTTAAAGGCAACCAAAGCCATTCTGGTAACAAAATGAATATAATTTCTAAGCAAGACAATGAAGAGAAAACTCGCACAAGTGCAAGATCTTAGATAATTTAATAGTATGAAATGAGCAGCGGCATTATTAAAACGGTTAAATTCTGCTTTGCACACGCAAGGGCGACTTTCAGTAGCAGAGAAATGTTTGCTTAATTTACTGGAAATTACACAAAACTTATCGTAAAATTAAAGAAAACGAGAAACGAGTGTTTTGACTTTAGAAGACAGTAGGGGAGAGTAGGATAAAACGGAAAAGGCGGGACAAATGTCGTACCGTTCTTTTCGGAATGCTGTTAGCGCGACTCTTAGAATTTATTATAGGTTGTTAATAAACATTACTTTAAACAATTTAAACTAAATCCAAAAAAATAAAAATAAAACTTACTAAAAAGGTAAAATTATTAAATTTTAAAAAATAATCAAAAATGAAGTCGGGTAGTTTCATATGGTATTAAAGTATAAAAAGCTTTTGCTCATTTGGTTAATCAAATTTAATAGTTTAGCGCATGTTTTATTATCAGACTTTATTTTTTAAATCTTTTATTTATTAATTTAACTTTTTGATAATTTTTATTAATTTTTTTGTAGTCGGTTAAATGTTCTTAGGAAGTATTAGTTTTCGCTTTTATGTTAATTTTTTGCTTTCTTATTTATTATTCTTATTATTAAATCGGTACACATACATTAAAAAACACTACCAGTACCCCTTTCAAAGACCACATTAAAAAGCACAGTAGCGAGTAATTTGATTGGTTTGAAATGTTAAAGGCTACATGCAAAACTGTTGCATTGGGGGAGTCATGGTTAGTTCTGTTTTTTTATTAAAAAAAATAAAACTGTAAAAAGATTTAACCAACCAGAACTAACCATGACCCCCTCCCAATCTCCAATGTCAATCAATCAAATTACAGGTCCCTGTGCTTTTTAATGTAGTCTCTTTTTTAGTTCGGTGAGAAGAGTAAATTTTGTTGAGGGATGTAATAGCAATTTGTAAACTGCCCTCGTAATATTATCATATTTGTTTAACGTTACACATGTAGGTGGTGCTAGTACGCAATGTCTAAAATATTCTTTACCCAATTTTATTTTAGGTTGGCAATGTTGGCAACAAACGCTTGGCATCACGCAATTTATTAGTATTTTATATTAAAATATGAATATTTAAAGTATATTTTGGATATTTTACTATATCCCATAACTTTACTTTTATTATTTATAGCGTTAATTATTGCCTTAATTTTGTTGTATTGTATTATAAATGTTTTATTGCAATCAACTAGAGGTTGTGAGAGGGTATGTCAATGTTTTTTTTTGATATCCCACGAAGGCCTATGCCAAAATACTAGAGTAGGTACCGTGGGTGTCTGGTTATTAGATGTTTAACCCATCGTTTCCCCTGTTCCGTTAACGTTGTCCAAGCACTGAAACATGCAATTTTGCATTTCACAGCATCTTTAAGACAATAGGGTAGTGCCACCACGGACGTTATTTTTAAATAACTACTACCTAAATATGTCTCCCCTGCTGGGAATCGAACCGGCGACTTCTGACTTTGAAGATCAAAGCTCTGTTTACTTCGCCACGAGGGAGACAAGAAATACAGTTTTGGTTTTATTTTTAAAAGGTAAACCTAATCAGGACGACTGTATTATTTTTATAAAGAAAATCTATTTGTTAGACTTTTTTCTATTTCTGAAGAAAGTTTAAAAAATAAAAGGGATCCCGGACTATTCCGGATCCCGAGCTTGTCTGTGCCCAGTCCCGTAACCCCGGAATTGGAAAAAAGGCTTGGGATTAAGTATATCCCCTAAATCAACTTTTTTTTAACCACATTTTGTAACACCAATACCCTCTAGGTTTAAATAGCACACTAAACTAAAAGTTAAAAAATAATTTCAACCATTTGTCTCCGCAATTTTATTCTAACCTGGGTAAACTTTTAAAAGATAGTTTACTTGTTGACGTAGAGTGACATTTTTAGGGACGTTATTTTATCTCCTGAGAATCCTCACTCGTTCGTAGAGGTGTGGTTCATTAATTAATAAAAAAGTTGCCTTGAGAAAAGTCGACAGTTTCATGCTTCTTTCTTTATAAACAAAAAACTATGTACAATATAACAGGATAATTGACAAGAAACATCAAAATCGTCTTTCTATTTCCAGTCGTTCGTGTTGCCGATTCGAAAGTGCGAAACAAGCCAAGACTAAATAGACAGGAAATAGAAAATAAAGAAGAATTTTTAAAAGATAGTTTACTTGTTGACGTGAAGTGACATTTTCAGAGACATTATTTTATTAACTGAGATTCCTCACTCGTCCGTAGGGGCGTGGTTCATTAATTAATGACAAAGAAGTTCCCTTAAAAAAAGACGACAGTTTCTTGCTTCTTTCTTTATAAGCAAAGTACAATATAACAACATAACATAAACGAGTAATATTTTTACAAGACACTAAATTAAAATTTATTTTTTATTAAGATCACAATTTGCATGCGCAAGCAACCGCTTATAAAAGAAAGTAAACGTCCAACTTAGAAAAGCGAGATCACTCTATACAAAACGCCATACAATCTAACAAAATAAATGACAAGAAAGATTAAAATCGTCTTTCTATTTCCAGGCGTTCGTGTTGCCGATTCGTAAGTGCGGAACGAGCCGAAAGGCTTTAGGAAGTTCGAAATAGACATGAAGACTCTTTATTTGACCTCCGGACAGTGCGGACGTGCCTAGAAGTTCTTCCCGGAGTGGCGGTTAGAGGTGCCGTATGGACTTTTTACCTTCGGTGATCAAGGAAAGATTTACGCTAATTTGACGGCATCTTTCTTCTGGATCTAAGCGCTGTGAGCGAGGATTCCTATAAGCTGATGGTATCCTGTTTGGTGGTAAACACGAGGCATTTCTCAAATGGCGTGGGAACTGTCAGTAGTGAAAGTGAAGGTTATACGTAACACCAGTAGCAGGTCTTGGTTTGACAGCCGACAATTTATCCATTGCATCGCTTTTAGAATTATTTTGTTTTCTTTTTGAAATTTCTGGGAGCTACGAGCTCGATTATACATATTTTTCGCCGACGAAGCCCTGGAAAGCATAGTCGGGAAGGGGGAGAGTGGTGGATTGGACCTGAAGGGACCAAAACCAAGAAAAAAATAATAAAATAGAATAGAAATAGACATAAAATAGAAAGTAAAGAAGAACTTTCTTTCTTGCTAGTTACCGAGTGCGGCTTCTGCGCTTTATTTTCTTTTAACCACATTCTGTAATACCCTGTAGATTTCATTAGCACTTCAAAACAAAAGTTAAAAACAAATTCCAATGTTACCATTTGTCACCGCAATTATACTTCTAACTTGGGTAAACTTTTAAAAGATAGTTTACTTGTTGACGTGGAGTGACATTTTCAGAGACGTTATTTTATCAACTGAAAATCCCCACTCGTCCGTAGGGGTGTGGTTCATTAATTAATGACAAAGAAGTTCCCTTGAGAAAAGACGACAGTTTCTTGCAAGGTTGCCGTTTGTTCTATCCGACAAAAATTAATTAAACCGACTAGCTTTGCAATGGATTAAACTTGCCCGCAGTGCAGGAATAAGGACAAAAAAATCTGAAGGCGACGTAAACGGGAATCATTTTTAATGGTCTTTGGGGTTGATAGATGTTATAATTTAAAATGGTTAATTTTTAGTAATTGACGTTTTTAATGAACCTAACCTTATTAGGGTTTTTTAGACTTAATAAAAAATAAATTTTAAATAATAGTAGATCGTGTAATATGTAAGGAAAGCGATATATTTCCGGACGATGGTAAAGTCTGGAAATATGCTTTTCTTACGAGTTACATACGCTAGTTTTTGTTTGGTAAAAATAAAACCTAAATTTTCGTTTTAGGTAGCATTAAATAATTATTTTTTAGTTTATTGAATATAAATACTATAACTATTTGATCTCGGTTTAATATGTTACTATGGTATCACATGGTCGAGTATTGTTGATATAGGCGATTCACATTAAGGAGCACCAGTGTTGCAATTTGGTTAATCAGCGGATAAAAATGGGTATTTAGAGCAAAAATGTTAAAAATATTTACCATATTTACAGAAATATATGATTTTGGGTTTGTTTCTCGGCTACAAACAAAAGCGCTGTTGAAAACAAGGCATTAAATTTCAGACAAAATATTAGGCATCATAGCCTAAAAACCTTAATAAAACAAAAAGTAGTTACTAGCTAACGTTCCGCGTAATTTTATATAAAACAACAAAACGTACGTAAGTGCTTCAATATTTTCACTTTAATTGCAGGCATAACAAATCCGACTTTGCACCCTTTGCTTCAGGCAGAATTTTTAACGAAATCTATGATGACAACCACCAAAACACTTAGCACAAATTGTAGAATCTTTTTTCGTATTTTTTATTGCATTTATTTAATAAATCATAAAAATATACAATTTTAACAGTTTTACTGTTCGACCAGGCTAGTTCAAAATTATTTTGATGAGGGCGTTTAACAACTTTGCCATGTTAATTTGAATTCCCTATTGACTTTAACAAACGTCATTAGTGAATATTAACCCCAGGTAGTAGTTATTTTAAAAATAACGTCCGTGGTGGCACTACCACGTTGTCTAAAAGGTGCTGTAAAATGCAAAAATTGCATTGCATGTTTCAGTGCTTCAATAACGTTGACGGAACAGCGTGGAAAATGGGTTAAACATCTAATAACCCGACACTCACGATACTCTGGTACTTAGGCATAAAACCTTCGTGGAGCCTTTCCTGACGATAGTAAAGTTTGCTTTTTGCAACCACCAAGAGTCCGGAAATATGTTTTTTTACGACACATATTATTTTTCTTCGATCAAAATATTGCCTAAATTTTCTTTTTACAAATACACCACACCATATTGTTTTTTTGGTTTAATAAGTATTAACATTATAATTATTTAAACACGGTTTAATACGTTAATATGGCATCACATTGTCATGTATTGTTGATTGACTTTAACAGCGTCATAAGTGAATATTGAAAGCATTGTAAAATTATGTGTCCGAAAAATATTTTCGGCCATGGCTGGAAAAAGTACATCGCCTAGCAATGCTTCCTACCTACAGGAATAATGCATTTTGGAGGTTAGAAAACGTATTGGGAATATGTAGATTTTTGTCCGATCAACAAAAAATATTATATTCATCCATACCAGTCAAGTAAATAAGATAATATAGAAGCCCTTTACTTATATAATATACAGGGTGGCCCTTTGAAAAAGAAACAGAGCTAATTTTGGGCGTTTCAGGTCATTTAAGGAAAAACGCTTGGAGCTGTCAATTTTTGATTTTAGGGGCAATATCTTTTGCCACTTTCAGCCCCTAAACTGCAATCGTCTAGCAGGGTGACACTCACCCCCAAAAATTTAAATGGAAAGAGGGGTCCAGTAATACCTTATTTTAAATATCTCTTGATTCTCATTACAACTGCTAAGTGTGAAGTATCTTCTAATATTTCCATTTAGGTATATGACAGCTTGCCAAATTTTGGATTTTTATTTTAATAATGTATAATAATAAATTACCTCTAGGAGTAAGCTACTTTTAACTCAGGGGATATAATAAGGGTAAACAATCATTTAAATTAGATATTAAGATCAAGGGTGTGATTTCCCCTTAAATTTTAGGGGTAAGTCACACCCTTAATTAATATTTTGTTTTAAAGATCGTTTATTCCTTATTATACCCCCTAGTTTAAAGTAGCTTGCTCCAATAAGAAATTTTATATTATACATTAAAGAAATAATAATCTACATTTTTATAAACATCATATCACCGGAAATAATAGAATAGACTTTAAACATTGCAGTTTTAATGGATAATATCTTTAAAATAAAATATCACTCGACCCCTTTTCTCATTTAAAATTTTGGGGTGAGTCTCACCCTGCTACACGTTTGCAGTTTAGAGGGTGAAAGTGACAAAAGAATGTTTTCCCCTAAAGTGCCCAATATTAGCTCTGTTTTGTTTTCAAATGATCACCCTGTATAGAAATTCAGACTAATCACACGTAAAGTTTCTTCAAAAAATCGTTAATACAAAAATTGTGTAGTTTATCATAATGATTTAAAGTGCGCAAAATGGCCTTTAGAAAACTTAATTATAAAGGAGTTGTTAATTGATAAAATATTTATTTTTCTAATAAGTTTGCAAAGTGATATTTTTCTGGATACAAAAACAGAAGAAAGACCTTTTGGAAAACTAGTTATTTGAATAACTAAGTGGTTTTTTGTAGGACAATTTGATTGTCTTTGGGATGGGTAATATAACTTGATTGATTGACATGATAGGTGTTGGTACTGACTGCCTTTTAATTCTGGTGAGGTGGATTTGGAATATGTGTACATGGGACAAACCTAATATGGATTTCTCTGGTTTTATCGTTGAAACTGTTGTGTTTTTGCTACAGAAACAATTATAAAAATTTTAAAAAATTAAAACCTGGACAAAAAAAAAAAAGACCCTTATGTTTATTAAAAACTTAAGCTAATTGCAGAACGATAATTAAGGAGTCGTTATTATCATTTTTTAAAGTACTTACCCTCGATTTAATTGTCTAATTTTTCTATTTAAAGCCGGCACTGGTCATCTTAGTACAATTTTCAATAAAAACAAGACCTAAATGTATTAGGCGATAAAAAGCCCAACCTGCTAAAAGGAATTTAATTTAGGCTTTTAAAACTTGTACACTCTCAAAAAGTTTACTTTCTGACGAATAAAGGATCTTTAATTTAATTTAATTATATAATTACCTAACGTTTTAACTGTCTTTATTCATTAAAATTGTCCATTTATTAAATTAGGTACGGGTGGATTTTCATAAGCGGTGCGGGTAATATTTTATTCGCTTTAATGCGTTTGTAAAAACACAGATCAATTAATATCTGAGAAACGGCTCTAAGAGTGAACTACTTTTTTCTACGACTATTAAAAAATGTATACATCATTAATGTGATTTTAGTCGGGTGTTTGGCCTAATGTGTAAGGCGTCAGGTCGTTGAGCGCACAACCGACGTGAGGTGTGCTAACCAAAAAATATACTTTTTTAACTTAAAAATAGTTTTTTTAACCAAACTTTTTCTCTTTAGGCCAGTAGTGTCTGTAAAAAGGTGTAGATCCCATAAGTAACTTTTTAGATTAAAAAATAAAAATCCTTGCTAAGTCCTTGCTTGTTTTTGATGAAATGTGTTAAATTTAACAAATCCTGTCAGTAATATTCTGGGGGTGAATATTTAAGAGACTTTAAATATTGCATAAAATAAATTAGTATACATATAATTAATAATAGTAACTTTAGGTTCCCAAACATTCCACTTTTAATACCCTTTATCCTCAAAACTAAACGTGTATTTAATAAATATCAAAAATAAAAATAACACCGTAAGTTAATATCAAAACATCGTTTTTTTGGCATAGAGGAAAAAAACGCCTAGAAGTAGCTTTAGTATTTTACCAATTAGTTTAAGCGACGTACTAAAAAAGTATAAGTAATAAAACAATATTAAGATTAGTTCTAATCTAATTATTTCTATATTTTGGTAACTTAAAAATACATGGAAACTATTTAAATAAAATATTTTTACTGGTGTATTCAATTAATAAAAAGGCAAGTTTATGTACAAGTTGTCCCACTGGGAACTGCTGCCATCGATTTCTCAAAGAAGTAGGCTTTAAAAAATTTTGAAAATTAGGCAACATAATAAAGTTAGTGGGGACATACGACTAAAATATATTAACAGTTTTAGTACTTTCGGTTGTTATACCTATCTTAATTAGTTTTTGAGAAAAAAGCGTTTAAAAATGTCATGTTAACAGCCATTTTTATCGATTTGTTAAAAAACAAATGATGATGAAAAAGGGCTAATGTGATTTTTACTCAAATTTACTGAACCTTATATCCTTTTACCGTAAACATACAATTTTTGGTTTAATAAAAAGTGCCACAGAAAATGACTTTCGGCAGTGAAAAACATCAACTAATTCAAATGACTATCTTAAACCTAACACTTAATTCTCAATCTTTTTGGTTAATAGTATCCTATCTAAACCCAGTACCACACTTTACCGTGTCCTGCGCAACCGTAAACATGTGGACCCCACTCAGTTGGTAGGTTTAGTAGTGCCCCCTGGATGGGGACGAGGTATTAAGTTGTCGCTCATAGGACCGTGGTTCGGAACCAACGTTAAGCTGTAGGTCCTATTTGGCTGACATCACCCAGGCGTTAAAAGACAGGGCGCACAATAAGCCGAACGGCTTCAGTGCATAGGGTTATCCCGGCCCTATTCTAAGGTCAAATGTGATTTTAAAACACCGTATAAATAACTTTAGTAAAGTCTGTTCGCTATCAGCGCGAAAACGCCCGAGAAACGATTTTCCCTTGCATCTTGTCCCCGTTGAAACCGCTAATAAGACTAAATATACTAGGTTTCTTTTTTAAAAGCGTGTGTTGAAGCGAGTGTATCAATTAAACGGATGGTGAAAGCTAGACACACGAGGGCGGACGGTAAAAGCTAGACAGCCGTAAGAGATCGTTTAACCCTTACTATACAGTGTGTCCAAGATAAGGATCCTAAGCATGGGAATCTCAGTACCTGTTGGAGATACAGCTTAGGTTAAATTAGAAAAAAGTTGTGTTTTTTAAAGCTTATTTACATGCCGTTTAAAAACTTAAAAAAATTTCATTGCCTGCTGAGATATTTGGCAAAAACGAAAATTTGACTATATCGATTTTATTTTTTCTGACTTTATTTGAAGAGATATAAAAAAACTAATAACACTTTTTTATTGGCACCTTTAAAATACTTGATGGTATTTTTGGATTTTATACCCGACGTTTCGTTTTCAAGAAACCATCATCAACTTTATTTTTTTATATGGCTCGAAAAAAGTACACCCTGTATCTGATCCCATTTTTTGTTACAAATTTAACGATGTATCACATGTCATATTTTAATTTTTAGTTAAAAGAAAAATAGCATTTTTTCTATTTATAGAAAATGTGGATTAAAGCGTTTAGGTATTTATCACCATTAAAAATACATCTTAGAGACCTTAAAGAATTCATCACATTTAAAATGAGCTACCCTTGGGATTTGATAGCGCAAAATGGCCTTTAGAAAACTTAATTATAAATAAAAATCGATAAAATATTTATTTTTCTAATAAGTTTGCAAAGTGATATTTTTCTGGACAGAAAAACAGACGAAAGACTTGTTGGAAAACTAGTTATTTGAATAACTAAGTGGTTTTTTGTAGGACAATTTGATTGTCGTTGGGATGGGTAATATGGCTTCATGATTGACATGATAGGTGTTGATACTGACTGCCTTTTTAATCCTGGTGAGGTGGATTTGTATTATGTGTACAGGGTGGCTCGAATTCGACGCTCATCATTGGGATTTCGGAAACCGTAAGAGATACAGGATCGGTTAAATGGAGGCAAAGTTGTGCAATTTGATGCTCAATAAAATGCCGTTTTACGTTTTAAAAAATTCCGAGTACTTCCGAAGATATTCGAAAAAAACCGGAAGTTTCAATTTTGGTTTCTATTGTTTCCTGGCTATATTTGTTAAGGTAACTTAAAATAAAAAACACGTTTTCATGGCCACTTTTTCTGCTCTATAATTCAGTGTGATTAAATATTGAATCTGACGTTTCGGATTCTGGCGACCATCATCAACTTAATTTTTTTAAATACGGACCTGATATTTTTTTAATTTAATTAAATCCTTTCATCACTCTTAAAACACTATATATCGCCACTTTAATATTTGCCGACGTTTCGTACAGAAAATTCCATCACCAGAATATTACATATTTATTTAACCATAATACGGCCCTGAACTGCATTTTTTGCTAAAAGGTAAAAAAAAGAATGAACTTATTACATATTCATAATGTTTTATTGCAACTCATCGATATCTAACAGCGGAAATTACTTTATTAACAGAAACTAACCAGCAGGTACGAATTCAAGGGAGAACTTCATTTAATGTATTAATTTAATTTAACCATAATACGGCCCTGGAATACGTTTTTAGGTAAAAAGGTAAAAAAAGAATAAACTTATTACATATTCGTAATCTTTTTATTGCAACTCATTGGTATCTAACAGCGGAAATTACTTTATTAACCGAAAATTTCATGAATATTAGACATAAGAGACAAAAAGGTAGACAACAAATCAGCTTACATAAACAATTTGTAATACTATCTTGATGCCCATATTAAAAATAAACATAATTTAATCACTATTATAAGTGTTCAAAGAGATAACCTTCCGCCTCGATGCATTCTCTTTTTTTGCTTTGTATTTTTAATACAGCTCGATTAATTGTTCTCGCAGGAATGGCAGCGACTTCCCTTATCAAATTTTGTCGTAGTAGTTAAAGGTCGTGAAGTGCATTTTTAAATAAACGGTTCTTAAGATATCCCCAAAGGAAATAATCTAGGGGACTAAGATCTAAGCTCCTAGCGGGCCATCTTGCAAGACCATTTATTAGGAAATATATGATAAAGGAATTGAGCTACTTCCCTTCCATTGTGGGCAGAAGCTCCGTCTTGCTGCCACCATATTTCTTGAAATACTGCCAAAGGTTGATTATCTAGGGCGTATAAGACATCATTCCTAATCAAATTTAGATATCGTTCGGAAGTTAAGGTCCCTTCGTAAATGAAAGCTCCAATATTTTGTTCCTCCACATACCAATCCATACATTAAATGAAGTTCTCCCTTGAATTCGTACCTGCTGGTTAGTTTCTGTTAATAAAGTAATTTCCGCTGTTATATATCGATGAGTTGCAATAAAACATTATGAATATGTCATAAGTTCATTCTTTTTTTTACCTTTTTACCAAAAATGCAGTTCAGGGCCGTATTATGGTTAAATAAATATGTAATATTCTGGTGATGGAATTTTCTGTATGAAACGTTGGCAAATATCAAAGTGGCGATATATAGTGTTTTAAGAGTGATGCAAGGATTTAATTAAATTAAAAAAATATCAGGTCCGTATTTAAAAAATTAAGTTGATGATGGTCGCCAGAAGCCGAAACGTCAGATTCAATATTTAATCACACTGAATTATAGAGCAGAAAAAGTGGCCATGGAAACGTGTTTTTCATTTTAAGTTATCTTAACAAATATAGCCAGGAAACAATAGAAACCAAAATTGAAAATTCCGGTTTTTTTCGAATATCTTCGGAAGTACTCGGAATTTTTAAACGCAAAACGGCATTTTATTGAGCATCAAATTGCACAACTTTGCCTCCATTTAACCGATCCTGTATCTCTTACGGTTTCCGAAATCCCAATGATGAGCGTCGAATTCGAGCCACCCTGTACATGGGACAAACCTAATATGGATTTCTCTGGTTTTATTGTTAAAACTGTTGTGTTTCTCCTACAAAAACAATACTAAAAATTTAAAAAAATTCAAACCTGGACGAAAAAAAAGTTACTTGACTTTTATGTTTAATAAAAACTAAGGAGTCGTTATTAAACATTTAAACTAATAGGGACATTTAAACTAATTGTCCCTATTAGTTTTGGAAATATGAGCTTCCAATTTTTAGTTAGCCATGATTTACTTTCATCATTGAATTTGTTTTAAAAGTGAAATCCAGATTATGCAATCAGATTTCTTTTATCTCTTTTAGTTTTCGCTATACCCTGTAATGTCAACGAAAAAAAAAGCTACACCATGTTCTGATGGTAAAGTAAGGATTTAATAAAATATGCTTAAATGGTTAGGGATAACTGGACCATTTTTACCAGTTGTTACTAACAAGCTAATTTTTCGTGAGTAGCAGAGATTAAATATGTTGATTTGATGAATATCAAAAAACCAGGATGACGTATTTCGCAATTTGTAAGACAATGTGGGTGTTAAATTATATAAATATTATTTATTCAACAAAAAGAAAATAACTGGTTGGTTGTTATTTTTTTACGAAATCGTTGACCATACGTGTTTGTGGTAGGAGACTTTTGATGAAACCTAATATTTTGTAAAAAAAAAATTTTGGTTTATTTAGATTATTATCTTTAAAATGAACAAAGAAAATCCCTGTTTGTAATAAATTTCTGATATTCGTGAAACCAACATATTTAATTTCTGCTACCCCTGTAAGCTACCACCAACAAAAATTGTTGGGAGAAAAAAGTTGGGCGTCTCGTCAAAATAAAACTACATACGAAAAATTAGCTTGTTAGTAAGGAATGGTAAAAATGTTCAGGGATCCCTAACTCAAAATATGATGAATTTCCATTAAAGAAAAATCTAAAAAGTCTAGGCTTCCTCCAATAACCCAAAGCACCGATTCTCTACCAAATTTCATATTGCTTTACTCATTCTCCTATAAAACACGTATCACTATAAATTGCCGAAAATTTGCCGTCATTTATTTTTTTCGGTCGATCAGCGATGTGTCGTCTCTCGGGTAGACGTTTAAAGAATTGCTCCCGACGCAATTCCTTGAGGTTTTCGTTCGACTTGCAGTTCTGAATACCAAACTAGATCCAATAAGCTTTCCTCTTCAAACACATAAAGTGGCGACTAAAACTAAATCCCCGCCAGCTTTACTATAGTCAAACTTGTTGGGTGTTGGGAAAAGCTTCATATAGACCGTAAGCCAGATGCAAAAATTTTGTCACTTATTTCCTCCCAGTGCATAACTCAGAAAATACTTTAAGAGGGTTGTACATGCATCGTTGTGAGCGTCAGCTGTGTTTCCAATGGTGGAGTTGTACAGGGTGCTCCAGAAAAAATATCAATATTAAACATGTGTTTTTATTTAAATGAAACACCTTGTATATTAGTTGATTTTTGGATAAAAGAAGTAAAAATAATAAAAGTTGTATTAACGACCCTATACCAAAACTGAAAGGTTTTTAAGATATTTTGGATTTTTGAAAAAATCATGACCAAAAAAAAAAAATATGCAGTGTCTTTACCTAAGTTGGCGTCTAACGGAAAACTTTTTTAATATTAAGGTTACGAAAAAAGTTATTCCCTATAAAAATTCCTCATCGTCCAAAAAAAAAATTGTGTCAGTCTTCTACCAGGTTTGTCCAGAATGTTATTTTTGCTTAAGAGTAAAACATCTGTATTTTTGCAAATATCGCAAATTGTTATAAAGAAAAGACGTTTAGAATTAAAAATTACTTTTAAATATGAAATTCTGTTTATAAAAAATAGGTTCTTTTTTGTTTCTGCGAAAATCGAGAAATATTAAATTTGTACATTAGTGTATTGTACATTATTCTTGTTTTCATACCAATAAATCTTAAAACTTTATTTAAACTGTTCAAAAACACTTATAATTATGAAATGTAGTGCAGTAATGTACAAATCTAAATTTTTACCATTATCGCAGGAAAAAAAAAACAAAATATTTTTTTGTAAGTAAACAAAACTGCATATTTAATAGTAATTTTTAATCCTAAACATATTTTCTTTATAAAAATTTTGATATAAGCAAAAATACAGGTACTTTACTCTTAAAATTACTCAAAAATTACATTTTTGATCAATCCTCGTAGATAAGTGATAAAATTTGATATCTGATGGTTGCTTTTTAGGTTTTGGAACATGCAAACTTTCATTAATCATAACTTTTTTTTGTAAAATCAATAGTAAAAAGTTTTTGGTGTACAATCACCTAGACTCAAATTTTTTACTAGAAATTATGAAGGGTGTCCAGTAACTAATATTTACTATTATATTAATTTCTGGACACCTTGTACAGTTTTTAGTAAAACTTTTAAATCCAGGTTATGGTACAGTTAATATTCTAGCAATCTAACATAATAATAAACAAAGTCCAGCGTAAGAAAGATAAGATATATTAAAATTTTATTTTTGCTAAGATTTTTTCAAAAATCCTTAATATCTTAAAAAGCTTACATTTTTGGTATAGGTATCGCTGATAAAATTTACGTTATTTTATTTTCTACAATCCAAAACTAACTTAATATCCAGCGTGTATTTAAAAAAAAAGTTAATATGAGTCGTTTTTTGAGACACACTTTATAATCGCACCATTTGCGTCGCAGCTGATGCTCACAACAATTCATGTACAACCGTCTTGAAGCATTTTACCAGTTATGGACTCAGAGGAAATTGGTCACGAAAATCTGTCGCTGGCTCTCGGACCATAAGCTTTTCTCTTCAAACACATAAAGTGGCGACTAAAACTTAATGCCCGTCAGCTTTACTATAGTCAACTTGTTGGGTGTTGGGGAAAGCTTCATAGTAAAATGCATAGTTAAATTTGGGATTTCGAGAAGGCTCCCATGACAAAGATATTTGCCAAGAAAAGATTAAACTATTTGAAATATCAGAAAGCAGCGAGGAACTTCCAGTGCTTAAATGCCTGGAAACTTGTAAAAGTAAGCTTTTATTTTTAGTCGTTTAATTTGTTTAATAATCTTTAATATACAGGGTGATCAAACTTAGTTTGGCACTATTGCTAACTTCTTTATTATTGGAGTTAAAATCTCCGCGAAATAAGTGAAGTTGTACTATTTTTTCCACTGATTAACATGCTTTTTATTTTTAGTCGTTTAATTTGTTTAATAACCTTTTATATACAGGGTGATCAAACTTAAGTTGGCACTATTGCTAACTTCTTTATTATTGGAGATAAAAACTCGGCAGAATAAGTGAAATTGTACCATTTTTTCCGCTGATTACCGTGCTGCCAACAGAAAAACAATTAAATATTGGGTTTCTCATGTATTGTAAAAATGTACTTTTTTTAAATGAAACACCTTGTGTAAGGCATTACCATTAGATAGATATTTTAAAAAGATAAAAAGAACAACATTTAATAGTCTATCTCTTTTAAAGTTTTAAAAGTATTGCCATTCAAATTTAAAAAATAGTACATAATAGGGATTTTATTTTAAGAAATTATTAGTAAACAAACTGATAAAAGTAAAACTGATACCATTCTCTTAAAAACTTTGTGGCTAACTTCATTCTGGATGTTTCTTTATATTTCAAATGGTATCTGTCACGTGATTATATGATCATGATCACTTGCATGCAGAACTGATGAAGGGGTAACAGATAATTTTTCAAAAGCATACCACTAATATAATGTCAATTTCAACTAAGATCCTAAACTAAGTACTTATAACTTAGAGATGTAGAATAATGGAAATTAATTTTCAGATTTCGATTGCCATATTTTCAAAACTATAAGAGATAGATATATTAAATGTGTTTTTTTTCTGAAAGGTCTTTAATAGATCTTTTAAATGGTGGTACAATATACAGGCTGTTTTATTAAAAAAAAAAAACGTATATTTTTTGTAATAAATCTAAAACCCGATGATCAATTATTTTTCGGTTGTTAGCACCTTAATCAGAGGAAAAATAAACTTTAATTTCGCTAATTTAACCGACATCGTACCCTAAATAATAAAAAAGTTAGCAATAGTGCCGACTTAAGTTTGATCACCCTGTATAAAGCGGTATAAAAATGCAAAAAAAAAATTAAATTATTAAGGTAAAAAAGTTAAAGTACATTTATCTTCATTTCTTAATAAATAACTGTACTCCTTTTTTAAAAATTTAGATAATATTTAATATTAAATGTTATTTTTTTTTAATTTATATCAATAAAATATTTAAAAAATTTTGTTTATTTTTTGACTAGTCTTATAGACCTAAATCTATGTCAAATTAAAAATATATTCGGCGATTTTACCGCCTTAAAAAAGAAAAAACAGTTATTTGAGACAAATAGAGGTAAGTTTTTATCAAATTTTGTTAAAAAATATTTTTAATAAAATAAAGAATATATAACTTTGGTTTAAATTGTACATGTGTACGGTTAGTTTTTTTATAATTATGATCAAAGTAGTAACTCATCGTAATAATTTACGCATAAAACGAATAAAGAGTTATTGGACAAATAATTTGCAACCTGTTTTAACCCCAAAATGGATATAATATAAATTATACATTGAAATATCGGATCTCCTATAATTTTCCGCAAAATCAGTCTGGTATAAATACATAAATTTAACATTTGACTGCTTTATGAACAATGCAAATTAAAAATAGTTTTTGGGGTTTAGCCTTAATATCACAAAATTTATTTACGAGTAAATAAACTATTATTCATAACTGGATCTATGTTACTCCCACAAATGCATATGACGCTTCCACAGTTAATCATAATTATGATTTATTGAAGGTAATTTGTTACACGGCTAACAGGTTTTTAATTTCAGTTAGAATTACAGTTTTGTTTTAGGGGTGAAACAATTTTTTTAAATTGTATACATGCTTTAAAATGTTTCTCTGGATATACAAAAACTGCTCGCCTGTGGTCAATTTCCGATTAAGTACCGGTAAGGAAAATAAACCGTCGCTAGAGCCAAATCATACACTGAATTCCTCCCACCAACTTGCTATGTACTCTCCTAAAATTCAGCGCTGCAACGAGCCTGCATATTCAAACAGAACGAAATCAGGGGCTCCTGGCTTACTCCGCTTTCGTCTGCCGTCGGTCTTGACGTACGGCGACGAGATCCCACCTCGAACATTTCCTATGCTTTTCATTCCCTATGGTCGGCCATTAGAGGCTATTACAGGATATTATAATGGTGTCTAAAAAGAATCATAAACAATAATTAAAAGGCAGGTCAGGAGAGCTAGAGTGCATCAACATAGGGCTTTCTCTAGGTATTAGCTAAAATGCAGATGCATTTCAGCATTAATTTAAAAGTATTCTTTAGTGGTTAAAAATATAACACCAATAATTGCAATGTATGCTTTAATAAAGCATAGGAAAAACAATATATAACTATTTTTGTTTAAATTAATAAAAAAAGACTTTAACAGTTATGGTCAAAGCACAGTAAGCGCTTAGGTCTGGGTACGCTCACGGACCGAGACTTAAGCGCCTAGTGTGCTTTAACCTTTACTGTTTACCCAGGTCTAGCTCGATCAAAAGAATGCGGACAAAAAATGTATTGGTTTTAGGATGGTGCCAGTTTTTCATCCTAATTTATTTTACACTACTACACTCAGGGCCGATCCTAGCGGGGGGCGAAAAGGTACATTACACGTGGACAGCCAAATGTAGGGGCGGCCAAATTATAGAGTAAATAAAACAGCCCATTTGCCCTGACCGTGCATAGTAGGCCTAACAACATTCGCAATTGTGAAACACAGTCGGTCGGCAAAAGGTAAAGTAATTATTCCTTAAACATTCTTGTTACACCCATTAGTCTAAAATAAGGCAAAATTTTAGACTTAGTTTAGGTTAATGAAAAAATTTAAAGGCTATTTTGGAATTTCTAAAAAACTATAATACTTAAGAGCGGAAGACTGGATAGCGCAAACGTGTTTTTACTCTAAAAAGTAAAAAATATTTTAATTATTAAAAAATAAAATAGAAATAAAATGTTTTTTAATTTTTAATAAGAAGTGTGAAGTGGTGCTGCTTACAAAAATAAAGTAAGTTATACAGAGTCTAGTAACTCTATCGATAAATTTTAATGGGTGATTCTACAATGAAAAATAAGAAAAAAACTTTATATGAACATATGTCAAAACGTCTTAGTTTCTAAAGTAAAAAATGGTAAAAACTAAAAAAATATATAAAATACCTTTTATACCCATTCCGATATTTTTAAAATAATTTGTTGGCAAAAAAAATTGTTCCACGCTAGGGGAGATACCTGTAAAATGATGATTTTTTTATTATTTGTATATTCCAGAGGTCACCAACTGGCGGACCGCGGTTTGAATCCGGACCGCCAAACTAGTTTGTGCGGAACTTGTCAAGTAATATTTGATAAATCTAACAATATAAAAGTTATTTAAGGTTAAAGATTAAAGAATTGTTAGCAAAATATTTTTTTTGTTAAATTTTTTAACCTACTTAAAAAGTATAAAAGCGTATGCAGAGCCCTACATTTTGAATAGAAATAGTAGAAACGCAATTGTTAATTACACTCTGTATAAGCTCAATATACTTAAGAATTAGATTAGTTTACTAACCAGAATTAACCAGAAAGGACAGAAATTAAACTGATCGTAATGTTGTAAAGGGATAAAAAAAGGCAACGTACGACCAAAATTATTTAAATCTAAATTACATTACCAAAATAAAGCTTTTTTGTTTTTTTTTTTATGAGGTTGGGAAATCTGTTTGTCAGACATCCCCAAGCTTTGATGTTCTGAGATGTTCTAGTGCGGTTTCTGGCAAAATTGCCGCCAGCTAAAACCACATGCTAAAACCCCTTCCTCCGTCGCCACTACGCTACTTCGTGCTACATACACCGGAATCCGCTCTCGCATTGCTTCAGTGCATGTGCATCGCTGGCAATTTTCTATGTCATGTCATGTTCCTCTCTCTCTTTGGTCTGTAAAATAGTTTTAATTGTGTTATAGGTGTTGTTCCATGAGTCTTCCGCTCCCAAAAGCCCTCTCATCATACTTTCTTCCGTAAATATGTGTCCTGTTGTTTGCTGGTGCATCGTACGAGTGTCCTCCCAATGTGGATATATGAAGAGTGTATGTTCTGCGTCGTCTTCTTGCTGACAGTATGGACAATTAGGTGTATTTGATCTTCTAGTGAACAAGTATTTCTTAAAGCAACCATGTCCGGACAAGGCCTGAGTGAGGAAGTAATCGACTTCTCCATGTGGTCTATTTAGCCAGCTGTTAATATTTGATATTAGCCTGTATGTTCATCTTCCATGTATTGCGTTTCTCCATTTTTCCTGCCATTGGTTCATTAGGTGTGAGCCAGTTGTTTGTTTGTCTAGACCCATGTAATAAAGCTAACCTAAATAAAATGTACGTAAATTAAATTTACTCATTACTTTAAAACAAAATGCACAAGTTGTGTGTTTCTCTCTGTTTTGTGCAAATATTTAACACTGTTGGCAAATAACTAACTAAAATTAAATTAGTTTCATATATTAGTTAAGTTTTAAAATCATGTTTAAATAATTTTAGAATATTAGTATTAACTTTCAGTATCAAAATTAGGTAAGTCAGAGGTACTTTAAATATTTTAGTAAAATTAAATGTACTTTTTGTATAGGGTTTGCTCTTCTTTAAACTAGTTTGTTCTAGTTATTTAAAATAAAAATTTCCCCCAAATATGTTAAAAATGTTTGTATCCAAAACTAACAAAAAGTAAGTAAGTCACACTCCCAAAAAAATTATTCCATAATTTCGGGCTTTCTAAATGGTCATGTTTTTTTAGTAATTTACGTATTAACACAATAAACTTAAAAAACTAAAGTTTTTACGTAAAAATTCAAATATAGGATTTTCATTTAATTCCAAAAAAACCTATTTTATTAGACATTTTGCTAAATTATTAAAAATAAAAACAGTTTTATCTTTGGCATAGTGATGGGATAATTCAAATTAAAAATAATCGATAATCCGATTTTGCAGATTTAATTTGAATTACGAAAAGTGACCTGATTCCACAAATAATTTAAATTACGAAATAATTTGAATTACAAAATGTAACCTGATAACTCAGATAATCGGAACTTTTTTCTTCAATTTTTTCGTAGCAAAACGAAAAAGTAAATACAATTATTAATAATTCGAAATATAATTCGATTATTTAATTAATTCATAACCTGATAATCCGATTAATAAAATAATGCGATTATGCCTATCACTACTTTGGCACTGGCTAAACGACAGCATGCGCTTTGGCTCAATTATTTAAAGAAAACCGCCGTTTGGCAGTTTTGTCGAAAAAATTTATTACCGGCGGTTTTTACTTATTTTATTGGTAGATGCCGCCCTTCGGCAGTATTGCTTATAAAAACTATTAAAAACCGCGAAATAGTAGTTAAAATTACTCTAACTTTATTAATTATTTATTTTGCTGTGCCGTGAGCGTTTAGTTTTCTTGTGGTTTTATTTTTTAATATTGTAGTTTAGTTTAAATTTCGGAAAAACAAAATGGAATGGTATAGCGGACTGGGGACAGGAAATTAAACCACTATTGTATTTATCCCAACGTTTCATGGCTGGATTGCCACTTTATCAAGAGCCTATAATCAGAAAAGACACATTACAAAAATATTTCGTCACATGTATTCATTATTTAACAACACCAAAAAACACTTTAAAATAATATTGTCAGGCAGAAAAGACGTCGTCAGCATAAAAGTCAGGAATTAGATATAACCAAAAATCTATTTACAAATAAATCGTTGATATAAGCTAAAATTCTTTAAAGGGGGAAATTATTCGCCCAAATATTAAAGTATGAATGAAAAATAAAAATAAGAAAAAAAGTTAGTACAGGAAATTCAAACGTGGAACCTGTGACTTACGTGTCTACAGTCATAACCCTGTAGCTATTGCCCACTGTAATTATTTTATCCTAATTGTTTAAAATATAATAAAATAAATGAGCAGTGTTAATGAAAAATTATATTATTTACCTTTTAACTCTTTTCTTTTCCTGAGATTTTTAATTTTTTTCCACCCTCAATACATGCATATTTTATTTTAATTCTATGAAACATTTTTTATCTTGTGGTTAAAATACTTCTGATTGTTCTTTTTCAAAATAAACATTTAAAAACTTATAAGACCTTTAACCAAAATCTTCGTAGGTGACGATGGACACTCTCCCACAGATACCAAAATATTATTAGACAATATAACAAATATTTTTGGAGGTTAGCTTACCTCTAACTATTATTCGGCGGTTTTCATATACTTAAATAGATAAAACCCCGGACGGCGGTTTTCTTTTATAATTGAGCAAAACCGCTGCGCCGGCGGTCGTTTCGCCAGTACTTTGTCTTGTTTCCATTTTTAATTTTTTATTGGTTTCGAAACCTCTGTAATGGGTCTATACAAATCTGATTTTTTAGAAAGCAAAAGCAGTTGCCCTACACTACATTCTTGATCAATTAAATTTTTGGTCCAATCCTTTTGCAAAGCTTATCCGTGACTTTATAGCTGAAGTCAACAATTACCGAGTTGCCCTACCTAAAAAAAAGCAACCTACCGCTCCTGGTTTTGCCCCAAAAAAAAAAAATTGACAAAACGTTTCAAAAGAAAGTATTTAATAAAACGGTTTAACTTTAGGTTTTGTGTACTTTAATGCCCCATTTCCATTACCCCAGCGAAAACAAAATTTAAATGTTTAATTTTATTTTCTGCTTAAATGACTAATGACCTTTAATACATTTTGTCCCTTTTAATTACAATTTATGTGAACAATAGAGAACTTCTGTGGTGAACCCTTTTAGGGTTTTTAACGCCTACAATATTTACGATCTGGTGTGGAAATGTGTTTTATGTACTAAGAACTCAAAATTTTAAAGACAGTAAAAAAAAATACTTGTATAATTTACCTCTCTTTACATTTTACAATTTTAATTTTTAAATATTAGGAGATTAAAATTTTGGAATAGAATTTTTAACTTACAGTTTAAAGGTTATTTTTTAGTTATTGTTTAATAACGGTGGACATTTTTTTTTACTTTTCAACTTTAATATGAGTGTTCTGCCAACCTGGTATAACTACTTACTTACTTAAATGTTCTTTATTGACATAAGCAAAAAAATTACATTATATCAAATGGCCATTGACCGAGGTCCTTCAGCCTAAGATTATTAACAGTTTAATATAGGTATATATGTACGGGAAATAAAAGTGAATTTAAACAATTTATATAATCAAAAAAAAAAAAAAAAAAATCCATTATGCATTTTTATAGCTAGATGTTTGGTGTCAAATTAATTGTTCCAATTCTTCATATATTGTTTGTAAAGGATGTTTATGCGTTTGTTGTCTTTTTTCTTCTTCTGTTCGTTTAAGGCAAAAATCTTGAATTATATCTAGATTGTACTGTTTTGATATAAAATTTGTAGTTAGATATCTTAAACGTTGCAAGATTGGCTGTATTTTGGTCATGTCATAGAGAAGTATATTTGGTGGGTTATGTAATATATTTCTCGGATGTCTTATTCTTGTAATTGCTCTTAGGGATGTTGTTTCTGCTACTTCTAGAGATTTTCTGGCATTATTATGTAAGTTAAGCATAGCTGGGTGTCCATATTCCATATATATATCATATAACTATATGACTAAAATTTAAGCGTAAATAAAACTTATTTTTTGTTAATACTAAAGTCCTAAATATGATATCTTTTAGCTAATTTCGGCGGGCTGAAATGTCCAATGTCAAACCTCTATGTTTAAGCAGTTTCAATATCCAATAAGACAACCATTACAAATTCACACATATTTTATTGATATTATTTTAAACTACAAATAATGAAAATTTTTTGACCTAAAAATAACATTTTTCAAGTGACGCCTCTCACGTTGCTGACATTCTTAATCCGGAGTTGCATATTTTCAAAAATTTGGCGTCAAATTGCTGGCGGAATGGCGTTTATTGACAATTTTGGTCGGTGGACAATCCCCGATAGAAAAATCATCGTCCTCTTCATTCTCCTAAGCTTTCTCTGTGGACTGCAATATCAGCAAGTGAAATTATTCGTCCATATTTTTTAAAAATAAAAGAGAAGTTGCCGTTACGGTGAGAGCTGATAACAGAACTATTATGAGATGTTACAGGGATTATTAGTCCCAAGCTCTTCAACAATTAAAAGGACATAATGCTACGACCTAGTTTCATCAAGATGGAGCCACCTGCCACACTGCCACAGTATCCATGGTTTGTTAAAAAAAATTCCTAGAAGACTCATCTTACGAAGAGGTGATATTTAGTGGCCCCCTCGGAGCCTGGATCTAACTCCAAATAATTATTTTCTGTAGGTTTACCTAAAATAAAGGGTCTATGAAAATAATCCAACCATGTTGGACCAGCTTAAACAAAACATTGTTCGGGAAATAATAGCCATTTCGAGAACAACTTGTCGCCAAGTTTTTAAAAATATGCAAGTCCGGATTAAGAATGTCAGCAACGTGAGGGACGTCACTTAAAAATATAATTTTTAGGTCATAAACATTTTCATTATTTGTAGTTTAAAATTATATAAAAAAAAGTGTAAGTTTTGTTTTATTGGATATTGAAACTGCTCATACAGTTATGGCCCACCCTGTGCTATTCGTAGTTATTGACGTTCTTATTCTAATATTAAAATCCACTTTTCGCTACACAATTTTAGAATGTACTAGATATTGTAAAAATAATAATTAAAAAAATAAATTCTTATGATATTTTAAAAAATAATTAACTTTCAAAATACCTCTTAGTAAATTATCTTTAAAATATTATTATATAAAAAAATCTTGCGCATTCACCACTTGTTTTGTTACTAGTTTAGCTAATACCTTTTATAGTTTGTTATCTAAAGGAGCCGTTTTTAATTCATTATTTTACAGGTTTTGGTCTACGAAAATATAATACCCAAAAAAGCCTATTTTTCTTTAATTATATAGGCATATAAATATAATACGAAATATTAAAAAGTTGTTTTTGTTTTAGGTATGAAATAATTCCAGACTCAAAACCTTAAAATCACATGGAAAATTCAGGTAAAAGTAATAGATATAAAAAAGGTCTTTTCTTAAAGCGGTTTTGCTGCCTTAGTAGAATATAACTGTATAATGAGTTAAAAATTATAAAATACACCATAACTTCTTGTGTAAAAGGCTACTTCCTTCAAATAATATTGTTAGGTATAATATAACGCATATGCAAATATCATATACCTAAGGCAATATTATCCTTTATTTAAAAAGAATGCAAGGAAATAATTAAATTTTTAATTATTTTTTTAAACATATAAGTTTAGGATTAGGTTTTTAAAAATTGTTATTTTCTAATCTTTAACTGTTGTGCAAAAACTTTATTCTTAGAACTATTATAGAAGATCGCTCTTTATCCGAAAACCAACTTATTAGTGCCTGGCCCAGCAATGAAATGAGGGGTTCCTTTTGACGATCCCACCACGAATATTTAAACTACCATATATAACAACACTTTTCTTTTTGTCAGACCAATTTACCACATTGCTTTACCCCTTTTTTGTTTATAATATTGTACCAAAAACAGTCAGGGCCGCCGAGATCCGTGCGGGGCCCCGGTACAAGTCAAAGTTACGGGCTCCCAATACTCCCCCAAGAAAGTAAAAAGTCAACCTAAGAAGAGGTGAGGAGCAAAAAAGAAAGGTCCCCATTTCCTTAAAAGCTTATTAAACGGTCTATTCTTTAGGTTTTTCCTCCTGCGCGCCTATCCCCCCAATCACTCCGGGCCGCGATTTACAAAACTGTTACCAGTTCAGTCAGGACCGTGACTGAACTATTTTCTAAAGCGCTTAGGTCATGAGATGTTTGTCCGTTACGTTATTTTCTTTAAACAATAGGTATATTTATATGACTGAAACAGTATACATTTTTGCCTATTAAATTACCTTAAATTTAACTTACAAACACTACACCGATATGGTCAATTTTTGAACCGACATGGGGTAGACTTTGTTACTGTTTTTTTGCAAACAAAGACTACTCGAGTTCAATCACAATCCTGACTGAACTGGTAAAGATTTTGTAAATTCGCCTCCGGGCCCCGGTAGTTTGTACCGCCTTAAACGCCCTCTCGTCGGGCCTGAAAACGGTAAGGGTTACCGTCACGAAACCATAAGGATCGAAACTGTGATGTTTCGGGTATCGGTGTACGAGGGTTTAGTCACAATGTTTAAAAATTGCATATAAAACGTTGTGGTAAACTTATCCGACAAAACAGTGACGCGTTTGCCCATTCCGGCACCTGAAACAAATAATATTGACAGACTGGGTTAAACGGCAGCTCCATATATGGCGGTATTTATATATACGTGGTAGACTCGGCAAAAGAAACCACTCTAAATATGTTTAAATGGGTATTTATTATAAAGTCCATTAGATTATTGTTATTTATTTAAGTACACGAAAAAAATGTAAAACAAGTATCTAGAAAACTAAAAATCGACGCACCGTTGTGAAGATAAAAAAAATATAAATAAAAATTTAAAAATTAACTATAATTTAGGTTTAAAAAATAAAATTTTATTTTTATCTCGACAACGGTGGCACACTTGCCACCGAAACGTCGATTTTTAGTTTTTTAGATAGTTTTTTATATTTTTTGGGTTTTTGTTTCTTTTGCTTTAAAAAAACTATAATTTTTGGCCTGTACCCAAATAAATGACATCAATTTAATGAATCCGCCTAACCAATACAGAACATATCTTTAAATGAAGTCCATTTCATTGCTGTCTCAGGCACTTTATAATATAATATTTATTATGTTTTGTTATTTACCTTTTTAAAATCCTATGTTACGATTTTATTTAAGACTTTTTGCCCCTAGGCGTCATTGTCATACCTACGATCCAGTCCATATTTGTTTCAGTTTAAAATAATTTAATTTTAAAGCAATTCGCATAATTACCACATTTATAGCTCCTTTTGAATTTATTTGTCTGGATATAATTTTCTGCAATAACTTGATCTTAAAACAACGAATATTCCTGTTTATTGTATTATACAAATTATGTTAAAGCACCAAATTTGCAGCCTTTCAACCTTTATTACCGTGGTATTTTATTTTCGGGAAAATGGGGTTGAATTGAACTTTCGAGAGGAAAATAAGGGAGATAATTAATTTAACTGGTTTTGTTTTTACGCTTAGGAAGATTTAGAATGATGCGGAATTTATTACGTATTTTGAATATTAAAAAAAATGTCAAGCAATTTTTTAATATAAGTACGTTTAAGGTATTTGCTTTCCCGAACAAGCAGATTACGTCTTTCAGCATTATTTTGAGCTAGACTACAAAAGAAATCGTATAAAAGGCATTGATTGAAACCATTTACGCAAATTTTATTTTATTTCTTTGCAGAGCTAGCAGTAGAAATACAAAAAAATATTGATAAAACATTTTATTACTTTTCCATACACTTTGTGAAACAAGATATTTTAAGAACAACAATAGGATAAACTTTTATTTCTTAAATGGCAGTTAGAATAGAATAAAATAGAATATGCATGTTTTTTTTTAGCCAAAATAATATTAAACATTTTTATACCTATTTTTTTCGCCAAATTTTTAAGATGCAATTTAATTCCTTTTTAAAACTTAGACCTAACTTTTGAGTTCCCTTATGGCATTTGCTCTGTCCTTTATAAATGTCTTAGCTCATTTTTGAGATAAACCCGATCAATCACTTTTCTCCGTTGAAAAATGCCCTTAACTGGATGACCTACCAGCAATCATCTATGGTTTGAAGAGAATAAATTTGAATATACAAATAATAAACCAATCAAAAATACAAATACGCGTGATGCTAGCTTAATACGTTTAAACTGACTTTCAGTATGTTGAACGCTATAGTAGGAAGGCCCACGATGCTAAATGGGAATTAAGTCGAGTGTCATAGAGACCTATTGGGTTGCAAAGCTTTGATGATAAGAAGAAAAAAGTTAAATAATGTATACCTTTTCATCGGTGGGGAAAACAGCTATGGATTTTTAAATATGTCAAAGAAATACTGGTATTATTTGGGCTTGTCGAAATTGTTCGATTCGTCTCGGAATAAATATTTTTTGTTATCCTTGAATTTTTTTCAAAATAAAAGAATACCCACGCTCCAGAATGTCAAAATGATGTTTTTTTCTCAGCTTTGTAGCCGTCTGCTTACTTTACTTCTTTCTCAGTCTTTATTATAGATTAGTGGAATATACACTGTTTAGCATGTAATTAACTCACCCTATTTTAATCTAACGCGCTCGAAAATTTTTGATGAATATATTTTTGTTTTTTACGATCGGCCCTGTATATGGGGCTCATATTTGGTAAAGGTTCTTAACTGGGTATAAGGTATCCTACGGTATAATAACCTGACGCTCTGTAGTAAATCCCGAAATTTCCTCTTGGGCTCCCCTACCATAACAGATAAAGATTGAACAATAATTCCATGTAAACATTTCGGATGACTAAGCCAGTCAACTTTGTTGTTGCCTTAGATCTTCTTCTTTTAAAGGTTAATAATGCTTTACCGCTGTATTAAAGCGCTACAGTGCTGCACTAAAGCGCTACATCGCTGCAGTTTCCTAAATGCGCCATTGCGCCATTCACACTAACTGTTAATCTTGTTTCACACTTGCCGAGTGAACTGATAAAAATGTTATGGAGCCTTATGAGAGCTATCCGACCATTCGGCGAATTCTTAGCATGTGAAAGGTCTCATAATACTTCATACACTTCAATCGCGTCAATACGTCACCGACTTTCCGGGTCCGGCCTAGTGTGAAACGAGAGTTACCCTCGTTTCAAACTGGCCGGGCCGCACCAGATATAGTGATAAAAAATTATATGGAGCCTTATGGGAGCTCGCCGACTATTCAGATTATTAGCGTGTGAAAGGACTTTCTACGCTTTGATAGCGTCAGTCCGTCACCTACTTTTCGGGTCCGGCTAGTGTAAAACAAGAGTTAAGGTAAACGTCCACTAGAGATGGACGGACGGATTTTTTTCAAGACAAAACTCGACGCGCTTCTAATGAACGCACTCAGCCTTTTTACAAGCCAGGCAAGGCGCTAGCTGAATGGCCCGTTTATCCGTCTCTCTCTATTGGACGCAGTGCCGTACTAAGCACTAGGCTACAGCCTAGGGCGCCGTGAAAAATGGCGACAGTCAAAGGAGATTTTTAAAAAGCTTAGAAAGGGGTAGGTTTCTTGGTCCTCAATTTTATTTATGAATAGGGCATCCTGGAATTAAAATCTTCGGCACCCAGGGAAGAACTTTTTTTCTTGTAATTTTATTTTCGGGTAGGGCACCCTGGGATTAAAATGGGCGCCACACAGAGATGAACTCTTTTTTCCATTTGAAAATTTTTGTTTTTCTCTTATTTTGATTAATTAATATATTATATATATATATATATGGCGAAATCATTTTGGCGTCCGATGGTATGCCCTTGCCATACACAACGGCGTCAAAACATTTACGGCGTCGTATATACGGACGCCGCAAATTTTTTATTTTTCTTAAACCATTTTTATTACTCCTCTTAAAAAACTACCAAAACTAACAATAGGCCGCCTTATACATATAAAAACTAAGGGATTAAATTTATATAAAAAAAATAATACATTCCACATCTTGTCTGCAACAAACAATTTTTAAACAGTAAGATTATTAGAATGATTCTTCGAGGTTCGTATAATTTTTATTAAAAAAAAAATGTTATTGTTTTCTGTTTTTATTGTATAAAAAAAAATACGTAATTGTTTGGAAAAATTTTTGAATAATTTAAGTAGTGTTTTTGTAGAGTTATGTGTTTTCGTGTTTTAATGAAATTTTAACAACTAGTATACAATGTAATCATGTTTTTTTCTGTTTTTAGGTTAAAAGTACTGAATAAAAATTTTTTGAAAAAGCCCAGTATATGGGGCGAAACGTCAAATCGAAGCGTTTTACTTAATATACTAATATATAAACCTATACCCAAGAATAAATTAATCTCAGTTATATATATATGAAGCTATTAAGGAATATCTAAAAATAAAAAATTAAAATATTACATTATAAATAAATTAAACATCATTCTTATAAAATAAAAGTAATTTAATATACTGTTGAAGTAAGAGAAATGTATTGTAAAGCAAATATTGGTACAGTGATTTAAATTTTTGTAATATTCTTAAAGGAAATTCGTATAGGACTATTGGAAATATAAATTATTTACATTATTGTAAAATGTCCTTTCGCATGGTATGATTTTATTAACGCTTAAATCTGGAAACAGATTGTGGGCGATCATAAACATAAAATAGAAGCTATTAAGAGCTTACAACAGCTGCTAGTATTTTTAAAATTAAATTTTTAAACAACAGGGGTTTTATTTATTAGAAAGTATAAAATATGCAATATTATAAAAGGACAACTCTTTATTTTTAATAGTATTTTTTTAAAACTAAAATGTACCATCTTGTCTATTTAATTTACGTAAGAAGTTTAATGTATTTGTCTTAATTATAGTAAGACTTTTTTTTTGTTTTTTTGACTAATAGAGTAAATAATTTAAAAAATAGGTTTTTTGGGTACACCTAAATGCAATCAGAGCCGTACCTAAGATTTTTATTTTTTTTGTTGAAAAGACTGTGACGTAAAACCCACACCATATACCGGGTGTTTCTTACAGGTTATGCCTGCTATAACGTTTTTTCTTTTGAAATATAAATATGAAACATTGATGTTAAACGTAATTATGCATTTATTATTCCAATCGGTTGTTTTCTATTATTTTACTACTTCTACCTATTATTCTAGTAAAGGATTTTTTCAAAAAACGTTATTCGTATTGTTGTGGTGTTGTATATGGTAAGCGAATAAAAACACACTAAATAATTTTAAGTCAAGTAGCCCTGAAAAGAAAGATTTAATCGTCTTTTGTTTTTTACCACTTCCAGACGAATTAAAACTTTAAAAAATCACATTTATGTTTATAACGTTCGTTAGCATATTTTAAAAGAGCATTTTATTTCCCCATTTGGTACCACATACATAATATGCACTCTGTTTTAGTAGTTTTAGAAAGTTTTGTATTGGCAATTCAAATTAAGGAGCAGCATTGTTGCAATTCGGTCAATCCGCTGATAAAATTGGGTATCTAGATTAAAAATGTCGCAAATATTTACCATATTTACAGAAATATACGATTTTATGTTTGTGTCTCGGCTAGAAGCACAAGCACTTTTAAAAACTAAAAACAATAATAAATTTCAGACAAAATATTAGACATCTTATAGTCTAAAATTCTCAATATCACAAATGTTCAGTTCACGTTACTCATCTGAAACGGCTTGACTGATTCTCATGAAATTTGCGAGCATATTAGTAGGTCTGAGAATCCGACTTTGCATCTATTGCTTCATGGCAGATTCTTTATGTGAATCCATGGTTGACAACCACCAAAACATCATAGCACAAATTATGACTATATGTCTAATCGTATGTTTTATTGCAATTATTTAATAATTTATAAAAATTAGGTATAAAAACACGACATTAACTGCCACAACAGCAAGAATAACTTGACTATGAATTGTTATGGACTCTTATACTAGTTTAAAATTATGACGATGAGGGCTTTTTAACAACGTTGCAAGCTTAATTTTAAAAGCCAATATTGATAATGCCCTTCAGTTCAAATTTTTGTAGAGCCTAAGCATTACCGTGAGCACTTAAAATAATTCTGCAGCTTAGCAAAATCATTCTACCCCTGTTTTATAAATATTAGATTTAATTGAAAATGTTCGTTTTTTACCTTAGTCCACCGCTTAAAGTATTTCCACTTCTCTTAAATGAAATTGGCGACAAAACAAAAGTTGCGTAAATTACTGCATGTACTAGATGGGCTAAACTAAGCTGCACATTGTCCAAGTAATTTGCATATGTAAACAAGCACGCACATAAATGAATATGTTATGAAAATTTGCGTTAAGAGGTGCTGGATTTAGTTCTATTCTCGTCCATGTTTTAATTAATTTGCGAAATCTAATCAAAATCTTTTATGCATTTTAAATTAGCAAAAATTTAACAGGACATATTTAAATTATAGATGGTATTTGTTTAATTTTTTTTTTGGCTTTATTTAAAATAGTTTTAAAAAATAAATACGACAATATCTTTTCAACTTTTTTCTCTCCATAAAATAGCGTTTCTAAATTTAGGATTTAATATTTCAACAAGTCATCATCATTCAAATACAGCGTGTCTACTTAAGTTGGAAAACTTTTTGTTATGTTTTCGAAAAAAGATATTTTCTATAAAAAGTTTTGCATGGTTCTAAAACCTTAAATGCAATACCTATTAAAATATTAATTTTTTTAGTGATGTACGAAGAAGAAAGTTTAATAATTCTTTTTAAAAGGGTTTATTTTAATATTTCTATTTTAGATATATGTTCTTTGTTTCCAGGTTCACCTACCCAATTCCCTTTTTAAATCCCATAAGTAAAGAAAATTAAACATGTTTATTAGTATCGTTTTTCAAGTATAACTAATTAGGGACCAAGGTGAAACAACATGTAGTTTTGTTTCTAAATATAACTCAAATAAGAGTTGACTAAGACCGAACAGGCATTAAAGAAATTTTATTTTATTTTAACCACAATACCTAATTAGTTTTATTGATTGTAATGGCCTTTTTAACTAATCGTACCCTTTCTTAAAGCTGCCCACACAAAGCAAATTAAATAAAGACCGAACCTAATAATTGCCACCCAAATCTTGTTTCCTTAAATTAATGGTTTTCTGGGTTATTTATTTTTTCTTTATTTACTCGCATTAAAACTTAATTAGAAGTAGCGTCAAATTTTCTTTAAGGAAATATGGACTTACGCTTTAAACTTTCTGAGATTTATTATCCTAACTAGAAAATAAAGTTTTACTTTTAAAGCAAAAACATATCGGTAAAAGTGTTTTCTTCAATCTACCGGAGAATTTTTATTTTTTTGAGTCTGCAATTTTACGTTTTTAAAAACCTACATTTTGTGTGCTTTAATATACAAGGTACAAGGTAATTTGGTACAAATGTTTTAGGAACATATATTTTTGGGGTAAAATAGGTTTTTTCCAGTGGCGGCTATTCAGGTGTAGTAAGTGAAGTGCCACTTCACCAAAAATAAATAATAAAACATAAAAAACATATTACTATTATTCAATTTATTTTTCTCATTTCTATTCCTTATTTGTAAAATTCGCCATGGAAAATCTAGCATATAAATTAACCGCTGGCGCGAGGCGCTTTTCTCCACTTTCAGCAACGCGACATCGCATTCCGCGAGTGTATTGCTAATATAAAACGGACCGAAGTATACACTTCATGTGGGGTTTTGTTTACGCTTTGACGCTCCGTTGCCATGACAACGCTGTACTTGCCGGCGGCCAGAGACCGCGGGTGGAAGTAACAGGTGTATTGCTTGGTAAATCGTTAGCCTTAAACAGATAATTTTGTGCAGATAATATAGGTTTGGGTTGTTTTGTTGGTTTTCACGTATTAATTCGATTGTTGGACAGTACAGAGCACTTGTCTATGAAATAATAGATCATATTTTGATGGAAATGGAAGTAAGATTCAAAGATTGTTACAAACTACAATTTTTTTGTCTTGCTGATACTGCAAACTTTTTCCACTGATTCTTTTCAAAATTTATTGAAGATATATGCCGAATCATTTCCAAAAAATCTGCAAATAAACTTGGCCTAATTGTTGCTGATGAAAGTTATAAAAATATTTCATTGCAGTAGTTAATGAAACAAGTTGGCGCAAATAAAGACATTTTACCGAAGCGTATAAACTTTTTTGCAAATTTTAACGATACCGTCGACAAGCGTGTCAGTGAAACGGAGTTTTTCTTGTCTTAAGCCCTAAAAACTTTCCTAAAAACACTACAGCGTGTCTTCGGAAGTTCTTAACAAATGGGAATTTTTTAATTATTAATTTTACAAAAAAGTGTCTCTTCATAAAAAGTCCAGCTTAATGAGAAATTACATTTCCGCAAAAATATTTGAAGGTTGGATGTACAGGGTGACCTAATATGACTTGTTACCAAATTAAAATAAGGGTAATTTCCTAACTACGGTACCAAACTTTAAAGGGTGGTTTCTTATGTCATTTTATGAAGAAAAGCATTTTATAAACACATGTCCGGAGTTGCTTCGTTTCTGAGATACATGACGTTAAATAATTTTTAAAGGTCTGCTTGTTTTTAAATATCTTAAATACCCAGATACAAAAAGCCAGATACAAAAAAATGTACTACACTAAAAAGTTGTATTTTTAGTTGCTTTAAAGAAAAAAATATAAAAACTGCACAAAAGCCATTGTCATTAATTATTCAAAAATCCTAAATATCTTAAAAACCTAAAATTTTTGGTCTAGGAATCGCCGAAGAAACTAACCCTATTTTTATTTCTAAAATTTAGGAATGACCAAATATACAGGGTGTTTCTTTTAAAAATATATAATTTAATATTTTAAATGTTTGGATCTCGGCCATGCTTTAAGAAATACCCTGTATAGGATCTATTTAATTTTTTAAAGGGCTTTTTGTTGTCCTAACTAAGAAGTAATAATAACTAATTTATTTCCGTTTTGAGCTAATTTTTGGGTATTTTGTTTTTTACGAAAGTTTCAGTAAATATAAATAGGGTGGCAACATCGCTACGAAGGTCAAAATAAAATAGCGCACTCTATGCAGAATTGTATGCTGTGTCCGATTCTTCAAAGAAAAATAGGGATAAATTTCAAATAAATAGCTTTTTAGTCATTTTTTTGACACTGTATATTTCAAAATATTTTTGGAAGATGCACCATTGACTACCCTACAACTACTATTTTATTTTAACCACAATACCTAATTAGTTTTATTAATTGTTATGACCTTTTTATCTAATTTTACCCTTTTTAAACCTTCTTACACAAAGCAAATTGAATAAAGACCAAATCTAATTAATGCCACCCAAATCTTGTTTTCTCTAATTAATGGTTTTCTGGGTTATTTATTTTTCTTTATTTCCTTGCGTCAAAAACTTAATCAGAAGAGACCCTAAATTTTCTATAAAGAAATGGTTGGACTTACGCTCTAAACTTTCTGGGATTTAATATCCTAACTAGAAAATAAAGTTTTACTTTAAAAGCAAAAACATCTCGGTAAAAGTGCTTTCTTTAACCTACTTAAGAATTATTATTTTTGTAATCCTGCAATTTTACCTTTTAAAAGAACCTACACTTTGTGTGCTTTATTATACAAGGTGCTTTAAAATTTAGCACAAATGATTTGAGAGCATAGGTTTATTTTAGGTCACACTAGGTCTTTTTATTTCTATAAATATGTGTCCTAAAATTCATCTCTTTTAAACTATAGTTATTTTATGTTGGGTAAAAAAGTTTTTTAATTTTTTTGGAACTGTGTTTATATTTTCACATTCAATTCTACATACATAGGCAGTGTATTTGTGGTTTTTGGAAAGGTAAATCCAATATTTGTAGAAGAATTGAGTTTAATAATGACCAAAATTTAATGTGTACGCATTATTCTTTTAAATTAGGCTGCAGCAAGAAGTCGGCAACAAAAAACAAATATACACAACCCATGGCATTTTGCAGTTTTATGATATTACAAATGCTTTCCTTATAGCTAATTTAGAACTAAAAAAATGTTTATTTACAATATTATGTTTATGTTTAATAATCACATCGTGTTTGTCATTGCTGAAATTTTTTTGAGCAAGCAGAAAAAAGCGTAACTTGCGAATATATTTTTCAATCTAAAAGCGAGAGGCCACAAATAATTTATACCAGATGCGATTGGCTTAAAGCAAAAACTTCGGTAAAAAAGTTTAATTTCACCTTAAAGTTTCTTAAGCAAATCCTCTATATGTATTTTTCTTGATATTGGTTAAATTTTATTAAAAAATCTTTAATTTTGCAAAATTATTTTTATTAAGAAGTCTACGGTCAGTTAATCCTCAGATGTCTTTAATAAAATATACGTAATTAAAAATAAATAATTCGCTTCTAAAACTACTTTTTTCTTGGGACGGACCATAAAATTTCAAAATAAAAATTCTTCTTATCAAAGTGTTCTTTTCAGGGCCAAAAACAATCAGTATAGGTTTGGTGTAAATTCAATGTCTTAGTTTTTAGATAAAATAATTACAAAATATCCAATTTCCACCTAAGAACGAATGCTTGAAATATTTATATTTATTGGATGGTCTTTTTTGTTGGGTACACGCCTGGAAAAAATGGGACCGCTTAGGTCCTGGTCCCAGGGTATACGAGCTGAATCTGTTCAGCCCTATTGAACCCCTATGAACTGGCCGATCGCCTAAAACAAAATAAAAGACCCCCCAAAACAAAAAAAAATTGTAATAAAAAAATAGTTTGACACATATGTCAAACTATTTTCAGTTGCGATAATAAAAGCATAAAATTTTAATCACTTCTAATTTAAATATTAGTAAATTTTTTTATTTTTATTTTTTAATTTTATTTTAACTTGACAACGGTGGCAGACTTGCCACCGAAACGTCGTTTTTAATTAGATTTTTTTTTGGTTCTTGGGGTTTTTCTTTTATTTTGTTTCAGGCGACCAGCCAGTTTATAGAGGTCAATAGGGTTAAACAGGGTCAGCTCGTATACTCGGGACCAGGACCGAAGCGGTCCCATTCTTTCAGGCGTGTACCTAACAAAAAACCATCCAATAAATGCATCCGCCTAACCAATATAGAGCATATCTTCAATATTTATATTTTAATTTTTAAATACACCACACCTACACAATATACTCCTCCAAATTTCAGAACAGTAAATAGAACTCCTCATACATAAATGTAACAGTTTTATGATCGTAACATTTTTCTGTCATTTAAAATCGATTGAATTCATTTTGATTTCGGAGGACGCAATTATATATTTCAAAAGAGCTAATAAATCCCAAAGAAAGAGCTTTTTATAAAGATATTAAATTTCTTTGAGCATATTGCCATCAAATTATGGGATACCCGTTGGGTTAAATGCAAAATATCGGTTTCGTTAATATAATTAGTAATGGTAGATACGAAGCACTTGTAGGAGTTCATATTGTGTACTACGGATAAAGAAGCCCTTTTTCATTTTACCGTGTAATATTAAACGATGAACATCTAGACATATCGTCTGTCGATATACTTAGGTTGTTTACTTTAGATCGTATAATATAAATTCAAAACACCTAAAAATAACAGGTTTTTAAACGGTTTTTCTCATTGGAATTTAACCCTCTTTCTGACGACCGATCGATCCAAAATTTGGTACACACTCTAAGTCTTGATGACACTACAATATAACATATTTTTATGATAGCAAATCCAAGATGGCCGCCGATGCAAAATGGCGGATTACATATTTTATCTACAACTACCTCAATATGGGTATCAAATGAAAGAGGGTGATAAATTGGTAGAATAGAACCCACTATAAAAAAAAATCAAAATGACCGCCGTTACAAAATGGCGGACTATATATTTTTTCCATAAATGCCTCAATATAGGTATTAAATACAAGGGCTTGATTGGTAGAATAGAGCTTACTATGAAAAAATTAAGATCCAAGATGGCCGTCGCCACAAAATGGCGGATTACATATTACTTCACTACAACCTCAACATGGGTATCAAATGAAAGGGCTTGATTGGTAAAATAGAGCTTACTATAAAAAACTAAAATCCAAGATGGCGGTCAACACAAAATGGTGGATTAAATATTTTTTCACAACTACCTTAATATTAAATCGTTGGTTAGTTCTGGTTAGTTATAGTAAGGCATTAAATTATCTTAATAGAATAAAAAGTATTAACTAACAACAAAACTAAAAACTTAAAAACAAATTACGTAAAACAAAAAATATATTAAACGGTTTTATTACAATAAAAATAATAAACGTTATGTACTAAAAGCTAAATAATAATTTAGTGAGTCCTAGCTACCAGATCGTACCAATCTTCTCCTTAATCTGGGGTAATGATCAGACAAATAAGAAAATCGATTTTTTATTTGTCTGATCAATACCCCAGACTGAGAAGAAGATTGGTACGATCTGTAGCTAGGACTTACTAAATTATTTTTCACTCTTAGTACATAACGTTCATTTTATTGTAATTAAACCGTTTAAAATACTTTTTACAAAATTAATTTGTTTACCAAAGGGGTAGTCCAACTAAGACGCACAATGTTAATTGTAAATAAAACAAAAAGTTTTTAGATAATTCTCTTAATATTTTTTATTATAGTATAAGGATCTATTACAATTATGTGTGAAACAAAATATGGGCCAAATGCTTGCCACGGCCTTGTTGGCATATCTCTATCCAATGGTCCATATGTTTAATAGCTTCGAAACATAATAAGGGATTTATTGTTCTTAATGTGCCAAATTATCTTATTTTTTTATCACGTGGTCTAATGCCAAGCAAACACTAATATTTTTTTAATTGAAACAGGGGCCATGCAGCAAATAGTTTAAAAAACCCTTTGATTATTTGCTTACTTACAAGCCAAAGCTTTTAAAGTCGCACTGTTTGGGTCGATTTTTAAAAACAAAGTGGCCTTGAGTAATGAATCAAAGGGCCTTTTAAATGAGATGCTGCATTAACCACAATTCCATTAGGAAAAAATGTGCCTAGTGCGATCTGACTTAAATTATATTTATGCCAAAAAGTGTTTTCAGTAATACTCTTTTACCTAATTTCGGTATCTTGCTCCACTTAGAAGATAAGTTTGGTGAGAATATTAAATATCCTTACTGCATATACTTTTTTCCATAAAAAACAAGTTTGCGAAACTTTGTTAGGGATTTCCATTAGTTCTTACCAAAACAGACATAAATAAAGCTGGCTTTTTTTGGTAACACAACCTAATTAATAACAAGTATATTAAACGTGGAAAGGTTAAATTTTTTCTTATTTGAAAAAAGATAATAAACATTTAAAGTTATAAGGTTTTTTAAAATTTACAAGATGGGTAAGTTCTGGAGGCAAATGCTTTTTGAAAAAATTGTTTTTTAGGTTTCGCTAATAAGCCGCTCTCGTTCCTTTAAAAATACCCTAAATAGGATATTGCAAAGTTTTACTCCGCCTGGATAAGTCGTAAAAAACAAAAGGATAATAATTACATTATATCATGGCTTCTTGACCTCAAATTACACGCTTAGGTTTAATCATGGCACTATAAACTTAAGGGAGGTGGGTAAAGATCAAATCTTTTTAGCCTATTGTAGTCACGAGAAGTAAAATTTCTTATCAAAATTAATTTATTATATCTATAAGCAGTTAAGGTATTTGTCTTCACATTTTTTCAGAAGTAGTACAAAAATGTAAATAGAGTCACATAAAACAGCCCTAAAACTTAGTATATTTGCTAAAAATATTGTTATTTTTAGCGATTTTTCTCATTTTCTACTAAAAAAGATTATTTTTAGTCTTTCGAATGCTACAGTGAATAGGCTTCTAAGCAGCTTTTATATGTTTTGATCCGCCGGGAGCTTGACATATTTTTTGGTAAAAAAATAAAAAATCACTTAAAATAAAACAAAAAACTTTTACAAATATACCAAGTTTAATGGCGTGTGACTTGATAATAATTTTTCTACTACTACTATTATTTTACACCTGAACAAATGTAAAGACCAATGTAATAAATAAATTTGGATAGATAGTTTCAATTTTCGTGACTATAATGGGGAAAAGTGGCTGATCTTTAGCCACCTTTTTTAAAAAGTAAATTATTGCTAGCAGAAGTATACAAATATGACATGTGCGGTTTCATTGGTTTTCGAATGTGAACATAAAATAAACCAACGTTAAGGTGCCACTTAAAATTTGAAAGTAGCAGTCATTTCCGGTCAAACCGGAAGTATAGAAACCAAGGGAGTAGATCGAACAATGCGCATTTATGTCAAACATCGACAATACAAATATTTTTTTCTATTTTAAAAGATAAAATATTATTGAGGGCTACCACCCTTTAATAACACCCGGTATATAATTGCCGCCCCCTTTAACCTGGCTACGCCTATTTTAATAAACAACGTATTTAATACATAATATATATAGGGTGGCCCATCATATTCGACACGGTCTGTAGCTGGATAACCATGGGGTTTAAAAAAGTAAATACTGAAACATATACAGGTCGGATAGGGCCACAGTAAAAAATTATTTTACTCTATACAGGATGTCTCAAAAAAGTGTGACGTATCAAAGTTTTATTTTTTAAATGGAACACCCTATATTTTATGACGGTTTTAGGTTCTACATAAAAAAATAATTTAAGTTTGTTTATAGTACCAAGTGTCTAATTTTATTTGTTTTTGTGATATTTGATTTTTTTTCAAAATGAAGGGGTGCAATTAAATTAATTTTACTTTAACAATATAAACTCCTTAAACTTTAAAATTTGTTACAAGATTAGAAAAAGTCTGCCTTATCATACGTAGGTCTTGATATGACCTACATTGATTATACAGGGTGATCAAAAATTAATTTCAATTTTTTAGAAAGTCAAATTGCAATATCTCTCTTATTTTAAATGGAACACCCTGTATTTTTTTATACCACATGATGACAAACCAAATGCTCTTTCAAATGATGTATAGGTTGCCTATACCTATCTTTATACTTTTAAGTAAATTCCGTTTTAACATATTTTTATTCCAAATGTCTATTTAAATGTAAGTAGGCTGTGATATAGCTATGCCTATTTACTAAGCCGTTATTGCAAAATGTAAATTTGTTGGAAAAAGCACAAAATTAAAAGATTTTGTATTATCTGCTACTATTTATGAAATTCACAGTATTTACTTTTTTAAAAAACCCCATGGTTATCCAGCTACAGACCGATGTCGAATATGGTGGGCCACCCTGTATATATATATATATATATATATATATATATATATATATATATATATATATGTATATGTATATATACATATATATATACACATATATATATATATATATATATATATATATATATATATATATATATATATATATATATATATAAATATATATATACACATATATATATATATATATATATATATATATATATATATATATATATATATATATATATATATATATATATATATATATATATATATATATATATATATATATATATATATATATACATACATACATTAATACAGATTCTGACTCCTTTCGTTTGGTAGGAGGTAATAAAAATATTACCAAAGTGGTAGCTCAGTTGTGGCCACTTAACATTTATTCATTCGAAAATAAGGTTGCCATAATTGGTACTCTGCGCAGGTTATCCGCCGCACTGTAAAAACGTTTTTTGATGAACTTTGACTTAAAGTTAACTTACGTTTAAACTTTTCCCCAGTGCGGCGTATAACCTGCGCAGAATACCCATGATGACGACCCATTTCTCCAGTGAATAAACGTTAAGTAGTCATAACCGATCTATCACATTGGTAATATTCTTTTAATATGTACTTCCAACCGATCTAGAGAAGTCAGACATTATAAAACTAGATACTATACTAAATACAGTAATACCTAAAAATCAAAAAAGTAAGGATTAGAAACGGAAAAATCTATATTTTAAATACTGTCACTTTTATTGAAAGACCCTTTATAACAATGAAAAAACACAACAAAAAGTTTTTGCAGTGCAATTATTACCTGTTATAACATAGTTTATTTAATTTATTTTTCAAGGAAAAATACCTACTTGTTGCAGATATGCAAATATATCCATAAAACATAGTTTACCGCATTCATTTACACAAGTAAGTTAATATACCGAATCAGCTAAATAACTTAACATATAGGCAATGTGAGGAAAAGAGACAATCTAACGTAAATACCTGAATGCCGGGGCGCACTTGGCACGAGGGCTTCGCCCCCCCTCAAGTCGGTAATTAGTCCCTCCAAAATTATTGAAAAATTAAAATATATCAGTATTTTTTGGTAAATTATTCTATAAACGGGGACTTAGGCCCCCCAAAACTAGCAGCTAGTTGCGCCACTGCCCGCATGTAAACATTTCTGAATTGGATTAATCACATACATTTTTTTTATTGCTTTACTGGCCGATATCCCAATACCTATTTGCTTAACCAGTATTTAAAAGTACGTCAATAAATTTAAGCACTGATTTTAACTATGCATAAACTTTTAAAATATTTACTTCAGGTGAAGTAATAGCAAGAAATAAGTATTAATAATTTTTTTTTACAGATATCAGTGTGGTTTTTACCAGTTTTTTTTTTAAATTAATATAATCAAGGCATGCAATAGTAAAATAAGAGCAGTCAGAGAAACGCGTCAAAGTTTGACAGGTCTGGTGGATGTAGAATAGTATCACATTTACTATTCTACATTATTCAAATTATTTCACAATCAGAAAACTACACTATTCAGGAGTGTCATCGGCGATATTGACGTTACTATTCTTAACGGATTATAATGCGTTTTTTTAATAGATAAAGAAATTTAAGAGGAAGGTTTATATATATTATAAAATAAAATAAAAACATATACAAAGTGTTTAAAAAAATAGTTTACATTTAAAATTCGATATTACTCAACGAATTTTGATGCGTTTTTTTTTTTTGAAATAGATAGATGGATTTAAGGGGAAGGTTTACATGTATAATAATATCAAAAAAAAAAAACAAAACATATACAGAGTGTTTATAAAAATAGTGCACATTTAAAATTCGATATTACTTAACGAATTTTAATGCGTTTTTTTTTTAATAGATAGATTGATTCTAAAAAAAGGTGCACAGAGTGTAAATATTCTTCAGGCACTTTTTGAGTGGAATCCATTGGACTACTTAGATATTTAAAATTATTTCTAGTTTCGTTAAAAATATATACAGCTTAGTTTCTTTTTTTTTCAATATAAATCATAGTTGGCCATGATCCTAAAAATTGCTCTTTCCAATGATTTATTATTATTCATACTTATCTTTGAAATTAAGTGGGATATTTCAGTTTTTTTTTAATTTTTGCTATAGTAGGCCATGGAAAAAAATCCGCACTTGTCAAAGTCAGGTTAATAATTTATTATTTCTATCAGTAAGAAATTAAAACTTTGTTTTATTTAAAAGGATTGCAAAAATGTATAAAAATTACTAGAAAGTTGACATGTTAAGGTGCCATTTCCTGTCTAGTGATAATTTCGAGGCCGCAAGTGAATTATATTTGAATAGATTTCCTGAACGTCGTCATCCAAATAAAATACTCTTTCAAGTTCTGAAATCAAATTTAACAAATTACGAAAGTTTTAAAAAGCCGAGGCCAAGAACGACACCTATGTCAATTTTTTCTATCTGGCCAGGAAATACGAGTTTCCTGTAAAAACAGTCGAAATCGCACGACCCTGTACATTAATATTAATATTTCGACGATAATTATATTAGAAAATTAAACAAAAACGTTAATTTTAACCCAGTTTTAGAAAAAAAAGGCGAGGGTTAAGGTGCAAAAATTATTTTTAAATTTTTGGATTTAGGCTCATATGTTTAGAAAATATAATTTTTGAATTTTAATGTGTAGAATGCGCTTCTAAAATTTTATGGGCTGATTTTTGGTAACTAAATAAACCGGTAAAAAAACAATTAAAGTAAAAAAAATATGTATGTAAAATATTGATATATTTTTATTACGCCAGACAATAATTTAAAATCGCAACAAGACCTGAATCCAAAAAGAAGTGGTTTTGTTTTATCTTTTAGAATTATTTACTAAACAAAGGTTTATCGCTTTAAGATATGTTTTTTTTTCTTTCGCCCTTTCGGGGTCATCCCACCCAGGTCCGACGACCGTCCCACTAGGTGGTGCACTGCAGCCTGAAAGCTTATTGTACCTTGACCCCTACTCCTTCCCATTCACACACCATTCATTCCATAACTTGGATGGTTGCTGTTCGGTCCGTTCGTTTACCCCCGAGCAGAACACCGCGTGCCGTTGCCTAAAACCGACAACGCCGGTCACCCATCCAAGTTATGGGCGCGCACTTCACTGCTTAACTCCGGAGATCGATGCTACCGATACAACCGGAGCAGCCACAAGCGCGCCACAAGATATGTTAGATAAACAAATTTAAATATTTATATTTAAATTTCCAAACTCTTTAAAATACCAAAGTTCATTTTAAACATTCTATATATTCTTATGTTAGGTACTTTAGCCAATAAAGAAACTTTTGGGTCAACAAAAACATCGTATAATAAAGTGTTTTTCTTCTTGTTTCTAAAATTTATATTTTAGCTTCGTAATGTCTACGTTTTTCGAAAAGAAACTTTTAAAACTATTTTCTTTCCTTGCTGTAAACAAAAATGTAAATTTAATTTTAACCCGATTTGTAAGCAGCTTGCATAGTTGTTTGTTTTTCCCAGTTGTAACAATGTTCGTTTGAAGCAAACGGTGTAATACAAATTGTTTTAAAAGATCTTGTGTTTTGGATAATACTGATAAAACTTAAGTAAGGCAAGTGCGCCTGCAAAGCACGGAAAATTAATTTTATAAAGAATTTAAGCTATTTTACTATGGCGCATATTTTATCGAATTCTAAATTTGTATTTTCGTAGGGATGCTGAAAACAACTATAGTTCTGCTCAGGTAGGAAAGAATTTTGGGAGGCGAGACAAAAAAGCACCCTCTTTTGTGTTAATTAGATTTTAAACAGTTATTATGTTATTTTTGTTGTAATTTTATCCTGTAGGCACAGAGATCCTGTCATTTTGACCGGTGGGACTTACTAAATTGTCAAGATTATGGCATCCCCATCATTTGCGCTTATATACGTCTATGTACCTTTCTGGAACTTAGTTTCATGCTATTATCGAAGTCGTAAAAAAATGTATGTCTTAAAGCAAGCAAAAGAATTAAATTTAAAGTACGACAGTTTAAGTACCAATTTTAAAATATAGTATTTTTAATTTCTGACATTTTTACATTTACAAATTGCTTATTGATTGTAATCTTATGCCCTTAAAAGGGAAAAATATTAAAATTACCGTTATAAGGAGACTTCGCTTAAATGGGCGTTAGAAGTGGAGTATGATGGTAGCAATATCGAATAAGATGGCGATTCTATACCATCTGATCATGACACTGACTCAGAGATCGAGGTCTACGAATAAGACAATGAAAGTAGATATTTATGAAACTGAAAAGTAAAAAATATTTTGCTATGGCAACTTTTTAAATGAAAAAGTCGCTATAAATGGTCAAAATGCTTCTTTATTTTCTATAAATACACTCACGTTAAAACATACAACATAAACATAAACTCTATTAAACCATATTTTTTATAACTCTTTGATGTATTTTGTTTAGAATGGTTTATTTTTGCTTTCTGTGTTATTTATTACGTATGCCGAATTATCAAAAAATCGTTAAAACTGTATTAAATGCAAATAAAAAATATGTAAAAACTAATCCGTATATAAAGCCGCGTACAGACTTTCAACAATTCCCCGCGCTGCTCCACGCTGCATACCCCGCCACATAGCGCGGACGTGGACGTGGACGGATTCACGTCGTTGCAAGGGCTTGGAGAATGATTTGCCGGTTAATCAGAGCTTGTTGGTTTTTTAGCGTCAAAGGAGTGCGCAAATTGGTTGGTTAGTTTGGACGGATGTTTGGGCAAAATGACCGGTGGCGGTGGTCTGTGATTACGTTCTAAAAACGGCACCTCTGTAGGTAAGAGTTATACAGGGTGTCTCTAAAAGGTGCGAAAAAATGTAACTACAAATTTCCTAAGCTAAAACATGACGATCTAGCCCAACCTACTCTTGTCCAAAAGCGGCCGATTTTGGAGATATCGGGTGTCAAAAATTTATTTTGGTTCTGGGTTTCATTAATAATTTTGTTAATAATAATTGTATTGTCGCAATATTTGGCTAGAAGAGTTTTTGGAAGGTGAGAAATTAGAATATGATATCAATTTTAGCGTAAATTTTAGAGAGCGTTACCCACGTTATCTTGTACAAATTAAAAGAAAGATAATAATTTTTAACCACTCTATATTAAACTTTGGGACAAACATTCTCACACTTTAACATATTTTACATAAAGAGGTGTATTTGGTATCTAATAGTTGATTTAAGCAGTAGTTTTTAAAATATCTGGATTTAAAAAAAAATCACTTATTGCGTGGACAGGTCTAACCTATACAGGGTGTTTTAAAATTTAGTGCTTATTTTTTGAAATTCAGATTCCTAGGTAATTTTAAGAAGAAAAGTTCAATTAAACCTATGTTCTAAATAGCTTAACTTTTAAGTTACAAGGTGGTGATAGCACAACATGCATCTTCGTGTATTGGTTCAAGCTTATCTACAACACACAGGAGGGCTCTAAACAAATTTGGGAGAAAACGTAGAAACCGGGTAACTAATACAAAAATATTGCCTAGAGTCTACAAAAATAATGGTTTTATTACCATATGTTTCATAAAACAGAATTTAACTTTTCAGCATTTTTTAAAAAACAAAGGGGAGCAAAACTGACCATAGATTTGTGATGAGGAAGCAAAAACTTAACCAAAATTTTGTTTGGGGGCCCCGAAGCCATTCCAGTTTATGGAGGCCCCTAATGAAAAATCAAACAAAGCCGTTTTTTTTAATAAATTTTTACTTAAAAAACATTTTCTTAACCTTATAATATTTCAGGCGTTTTTTGAAGAAAAAAGTACCTGTAGGGGGCCCTTACATGTAGAGGCTCCTGCCCCCTCAAATCCGGCCCTGTTTCTTAACCACGTGAATATTGTTTACCCCAAACTTTAAATTATTGGGTAAATTTTTATTATAGCTATGTTTTAACCTTAGTTTAATAGGTCACATGCCAATTACAAAAAAACAATGTTTTTTACTTTTTTAAAAATATTTAAGTGGTGTACATGTAATATACATTTCTTGGTGTGCTTTTACGTCTGGAACACAAATTCATGATTGTTTTTGCTCCCACCAGGCTCCAATAAATTGCAAAGCACAGTTAAAATATCGGATTTTTTTCCAGTTTCTTCAGGTTAGGAAATAATAATGACTTTTTTGCCTCTGTTTTATATTTAATTTTGTATGTTGTGGAGTTGTAAAATGAATTTATACAGCAAAAATTTTGTAATTTATTTACTCAATGCGTTAATAAGTTTTCATATTATACTGTGTGTCCCAGGGTAGGTGTTACAAGAGAACAAATAGACCAAAAACTTTTAAATTTTTGAACGTCCTTTTGGGAAAACTGGTTTCATGGTCCAAAAATAATAAATGCAAAATTCTACTCCAATTGCTAATATACGGGGCAAGTTATAACTTAAAATATAAAAAATGGCCAAGAGTAAAGTACCTTTCTTTCTAAAAATAGGACAAAACTGTATTAGAATTGTGGAGAACTAGATTTTATGTCAAAATTTAAAATTAAAGAATTAAATTTAAAAAAAAATTGTCAATCATTTACATTATAAATTGGCAGTTTTTAAAATACTTGACTTAAAGCAGCAAATTTTAAAAAGTATTTAAAATTATTAAATATTTTTTCATTATTTCTTACCAATTACATTTTTTTACTCTCGTGCTTTAACTTTAGGTTTTAACATAAAATACAATTCTCTTCAACATTCACTTTGTTTATTTTTAAAGATAAAGGTAGTTAGAGTCTGGTCATTTTTCATATTTTTAGTTATACCTTACCCTGTATAAAACCAATTGGAGTAAAATTTTGTATTTATAGTTTTGGACCATGAAATCAGTTTTTCCAAAAAATTTAATTTAAAATTCAAACATTTTTGTTCCTGTTTCCTTTATGTAACACCTATCCTGGGACACACTGTATGAAACCATATTTTATTGTTGAATATTAATATTTCCACTTAAATATCTAATTGACCCTATCTCCGAATAAGTCCCAAGCGGAAACAACACTTTTATATTATTTGAAGTAAATAGTTAATACAGGGTAAAAGCCCCGGTACCCTATGACAACTTTATGCATCGCCGGCCCAATTTATGCTCTATTGGTCTAGAACTGCGGAATAGTTTACAATTTAATGAGGTTGAATACTGAATATACATATAAGCTATTTAATTAAATAGCCGGTTATTATTGATAACTTTGGATCTAATGGCCTGGATTCACCTGTGCGTCACAGCATGTTATACATGGGTAAACTGTTTAAGAATTAATTAATCAATGACAAAGCGTAATGTAAGTGTCAGTATCGTATCCACTATTCCCATTTAAATACTAAATATTTAATATACATTGTTCCCATACCAATGCATTTTTTCTACTACCTTTATTGAAAATAAACCTTCCCACATCAAGAGGAAGAATGGCACTTTTTCTTCCCGGGAGAAAAAACGTATTTAGTGTATAGATTTGTGGTCAGTAAGCCCCCTCTGCAAGTCGACATATTCACCATCTCATCGCCACGACATGCGCCATATACCAAAGAGCAACGCCACTTAAAAAATAAATAAAATAGGTGAAAAATAGTGTTGAAAAATACGATGATTTTTCGGTAACCGGTGAAACGGCGACAGTGATTTCCAAATCCCCGTGATTTTAAACAGTGATTTCAATCAGCACTGCAGTGACTTAAATATACTTAAATATTTAACTAAAAATAAAAATATACAAACAGCTCTTATCGGTTTTCATTGACATGCAGCATAATATTAAATTTATTTTATAAAAATAAATATTATGCTACAAATTAAATTAATAGCAATAGTACGAAGTCTAAATTTTGGGCTCATAACTCAAATAATCATTATTATATTAGGTGTGACAACAACAAGCTTAATGTGATATTTTGCTATATTATTATGTAAAAATAATATCAAGTTTTGGTTAGTTCTTAGCTTATATCACTGTTTTCCTTACATATTATATTTTATTTTTAATAATAATTCATAGGTATATCATATTTCGATCGGCGCGATTAGCGATCAACCATCGATCACCGTATTTTCAAAAAGTAAATCACTGGTAGCGCCAGTGATTTTCCATTCACCGGTGAAATATCGCGGGTATTGATATGACATCCAATGCGTGTCGATGCCGATTGCAGTATTCGCTTCGATCACTGATCACCGTATTTGCAAAAGTAAATCACTGGTAGCGCCAGTGATTTTCCATTCACCGGTGAAATATCGCGGTTATTGATATATCGCCTAACATTAGTGACAAATCTTGATCAAGTATGCCCAAGTTCTCGACTTACACATATTTAAACGAAAAATGTGAACACCTAGCTTACATTTTTTTTTACATATTCTCTCGTAAATCTGTAAGCTTTCTTTAACTTAAATCCAGATACTGGTCTTTTTAACAAAGGTACCAGTTTTGAAAACTTAATGTCTACATTTTCTTTCATATTTACGCATAAACGTAACACACTATATTTGCTCCAGAGCGTACATGCTTTTAGAGTTTTTGCTTGCTACAAAAATATACAAGAAAGGCATTTTTGGTAATTCTTTTAACATGTTCTTTTTTTTCTCCATCCACTACTTAAAAACCCCATATTCTTTTTTTTTATATAATAGACTTATTTGGCAAAGATTTAAGTATACTATAAACCCTAGCGGTTTCAAAATATTTTAAGGGACATTTTCGTCGTCTTCAGAATCCATTTTGCTTTAGAATGATAATTTTTCTTTAGCCGAATAAAACTGTCTAGTCTATTTATGTTACGTTTATTTAAAAAACAAGGCTTAGGGCCTTAACAACGATAGCTTCTATGATATAATACATTGTCTGCCTTGTGGCGCAGTGAACAGAGCTTTGATCTTCGGAGCCAGAGGTCGCCGGTTCGATTCCCAGCGGGGGAGACATATTTAGGTAGTAGTTATTTAAAAAATAACGACCATGGTGGCACTACCGCGTTGTCTAAAAGGTGCTGTGAAATGCATAACTGCATGTTTCAGTGCTTGGACAACGTTGACGGAACAGGGGGAACGATGGGTTAAACATCTAATAACCCGACACCCACGGTACTCTGGTATTTAGACATATGCCTTCGTGGGAAGTCAAAAAGATAAAAAATAATAATTAGTTTTACACAGGATTAATGGAGAAATACAATTTAAGTTTTAATAAAAACAACCGTTTACACAACACTTCTTCATTATTATTTAGTTGTAACTTCCTCAACTTAAATTAATTGTAATTTATGTAACAAGTGCATAAAGTAATACCGTAATTGCATTGTATAAAGTGCATAAAGTAATACCGTAATACCGTAATTGCCGCACTCGCCTAACGGCTCGTGCTGTCAAACTTTCCATTCGTAAAAAAGACACTTTATGCATGTGTTACATACTATATTTTTTCCATGACTTTATAGACAATTCCCATGTTTTATTTATCTAAACTTAATCATTTTAATTTTTACAGCACAGCCATTATATTGCAACATAATATCATAGCCTCACTATTTTTTAAGAGACAATTATCCTCTTTATAACTATGCATTAATTTTTTAATTTTAGAAAATTGTATGTACATACATTTTGTAGAAATAATACTAAAACAGTATAAATTTCTCTTCAAATTCTCAGTCATCCAAATTCATTATTACTCTTAATTTTTAATAATTTTTATCAAATTTATTTCCAAACTGTCCAACTTTAAAACTAGTGACACATAAACTAAAAATAATAATGACGAAATCAAGGGTAACTTAACCGTTTAGTTCAGTTGATGTCGCGTTTTCTGGTACATTACATGAATTGATATTTAAGTTTATTGTAGTAGGCACTGAAACAAGACACTAATTCAGAGTGTGAAAACAAGCTTTGAAGTGTTAAAAAGAGTTACTTTTTTAAAACTTTTTGTAGTGTACTAGAATGGAGTACGTTAACTTTATGTTAACAATTAAAAAAGAACATTTTTTTTAACGGACGTGGAAAAATTTTTTAGAAACACAGTCTTTAAAAAAAACAACTTTTTTAACAAAGCAAAACAAAAAGCACAAATTTTAAACGCCTATGCCTTAATCGTCAGCTGAGTATACTGTTGCTCGGCTCCGCTACGCAGTATTACAAATTTTCCTTTTACTTACCCCTTCTCGCATCTCAAACCCCGTCTTATAAGGTCTTGTTTATATCGTAGCCCTTTTAGTATATTTAGTGTTATTTTATCGTTTTTTCCTTATAGGGATGGATAAAATTTAAACCTTGGAAAAAATAAATTTATGAGAACCTTATTATAAAGTTAAATTAAAATATGAAATGGATCCTTAGATAGCTGCTGGGAATCACCTTAGAAAAAAATTTAATATAAAGATGCGTCTCTGGCACCTTATTAGGAAGCACCTAAAAATACCTTGTTATTGTTATCCTAAAAATAAACAAAATACCTTCTTTTGCAACTAAACGGTCGTACTTTTATTATTTACTTTATATTTTTATTATATTTTTTAAACTAATAAAGTTAGCTATAACTCATGTTGGTATTGTCTTTAAACTCTTTAAAGGAGCTTATAAAATATCACATTACCTAATTTTATATATTAATTATTTTTGGAAATATGGCCCTCCATATCAAGTGCCGGATTAAGACTTTGTGATGCTCCAATCGTACGACCCCTGTGATGCCCCCTAGACAAGAAATGTTTTGAGGGACACTGGAAAAAAAATTAGCAAAATTTTTGTTAAAGATTAAATAAAAAAGGTCTTTACCTTTCTCAAAAACAAAAATATGGGACTGAATTGAACGTTTTTACTATCTTCTTTCGTTTCTAATCTTTAGTGCCCGCTTTGTGGTGCCCCCCAAAACGTGATGCCCTAAGCAATTGCCCAATTTGCTTATAAGGTTAATCCGAAACCGTTCATATCAGGTATTTAGGCAATTAGCTTTAAATGATGTAGTCCCTTTTTCTATTTTTTTTTGTAAAAATGGCGTTAAATTTACTCCATTGATGACTTAGTGCTGATAAAATAGAATTGAGCTAAGAAAAAGCCAGAAACCTCATAGAAGTAAAGACGGCAATAAACTATTTTTTTCTAATCACGTCATTTAAATAGTGTGCAAGCAATAAAAAGGAGAATAACATGAAAGTGAGACAGAATTGATGACCGCGTGGCTTTTTCTTTGCTGAATAGTAGTCTACCACGTATCATCAATGAGTACGTGTATAGCTTTTTGCCCAAATAAGCTTCGTTGGCCTGATCTACTAATAAAAATAACTCCTTAAAATTGCCTGCAATAAAACGATAAACCGTAGTCGGAAGAGCACGGTCGTAGTATACCTTTACAATACGATCGTGCCCGTCTGACTACCGTTAATCATTTTATTGCAGGCAATCGTCTTTTAAGGGGTTATTTTTATTAGTAGATCATGCCGACGGGGCTTATTTGGGTGAAAACCTATACATCGTTATACTAAGAACGTGTATCTACATGTTTTTATTAAAAGCCAAAACACGTTCCTAAGTTTAATTCAAATTTATTTAAATGATGAAGTTTTAAAGCGGATTCAGTGTAACAATGTACATACTCACTGAATCCGATTCAACCGATCGAATAGAACTTAGGGACGTGTTCTAATTGGTCAATTTTAAAGGTTTGTTTGAAACACGCCCCTAAATTTTTCCAATAGGTTGAGACGGATTCGGTATAACGCTGTACATGTACTTAATTTCAGAGGTTTAAGGTTTGTAATTGGTTAAAAAGGGTATATTGTGGAGGTGAAGGTATTACATCGATTTTAAATTTGGATTTTTAATGGTTTAGCTAAAGCATGCCTAAGTACACATTTGCTTACTAAATTGGCGATGAATAAACAAACAATCTTCATTAACCTAATTTAAATAATACGTGTCATTAGCACTAAGCCAAGGCTATGGTTTTTACGGATCAATTCCATTCCACAAATTTTTCATTTTTTTATTTTTAATAGTAATAATAATAATAAATTATTTATTTCAAAAACTTAAAGTTTATGATAGGAAATAATATACATATATAAAAAATATTTACAACTTATTAACAATAATATTTAACAATAAACTGTAAAACGACTTTGAAAGTTTAAAAATAAAAAGACTGTATAAATAAAAGTATAGTATTTTTATGATAGTTATTTTTCCAAAAACCCCTTGGTTTGTATAAATTTATTGTTGGTTTCAAAAATGGTAATTTATAAATACATTTAATAGCTTTATTTTGCAGTTTTTTAAAGGTTTTAATACTGTTAAGCTAGCAGCTCCCCCAACTGAAATTAAATATTGAAGCTTTGAATAAAATATTGCAAAATAAATATTTTTAAAATAAACTAATGGAATGTAGTAACGTCCTTTATATAAAATGCCAATCAATGGAGATATACTCTTTCTAAGATGTTCAATATGTTTTATGCAACTAAAATTTACATCCACGTATAATCCTAAAAATTTAATTGACTTTAAGTGGTTTATTTTATTACCATTAAATATGATTGGAGCCAAAATATTATTTATTTTCTTTTTAAAATGATCATAAAGGACGATTTTTGAAAAATAAGAGTTAATTTGAAAGAAAAAAATAAAACCAATCTTAGAAACACTATCAGCAAAATAAATTATTGTAGTATCATCAGCAAATAATTACAAGAAACAATATATATATATATATATATATATATATATATATATATATATATATATATATATCATATATATATATATATATATATATATGTATATATGATTAATATGTTTAAGAAAAAAACGAACAGGGCGACATTTGATAAATTTAATGAGCCCTATTGTTTTTGCACTTCGTTTATTGTAAAATATTCATATTATGATTTAATAAAGTTAAAATAGCTTTTAATGGTTTAAAGTAAAAAAGATTATTACTTAAAAATTGTTTTGCCTTGTTGAGTATACGTGAAATAAGTATAAAACGATTGTAGAACAAACTATAAAGCATTAAAAAGCAATTTTTGTTTTATGTAAAAGTAAATTACAATTAGGATTTATACTACCTAATATAAATTTTAAACCAAAACTGCATATTGTTTTTATAAAGCTGCAAAGTTTGTACCTAATATGCATCAACAGGGTGAGTTTTTAAAACTAACAAAGGCTTTATTTTCTAAAACAAAGCAAATATCAAAAAATAAAAGAAATACCGTGTCTATAAAACCTGATAATAAGAGAAATATAAATGACGTATTTTTCAAAACACCTCTATCAACAAAAAATGCTTCTCTCTTTCTGCCCTTCGGTCATAAAAAGTTGGGGTAAAATAAAAAACTACCCTTAAATTTTAGAAAAAACCGTATCTTATTATTAAAAAAAAATACCAGAAAATGTCAAATGAAATTAATAAAAAATTTATTAAAATTTAATAATGAATTATAATAATAATCCCTAAGCAGCCTTCATACAAAAATTTGGTTAGTTTTGGTTAGTTCTTTATCTGAATTTTGTCTAGAAAAAAAGTAATATAAACTGGTTTTTGTTGTTAAGCGCTTCTGCAACAGAACTAACCGGAACTTCTTTTAAGGGCGAGCTAGGTCTGCGGGGAGTATTATTTTAATTTATTTTTAGTTATTAATTAATTTTACAATAATTTAATTGGACATATTCTGAAATTCTTTATGAATAAAAAAGTATGATTTTTCTAAAATTCAAGGGTAGTATTTTATTTAATCCCAACTTTTTATGACCAACAAAAAGCATTTTTTATAAGCTTTCCAAAGAAATGACTGGAGATGCAACTTAAGGGGTTGATAAAAATGTTTTGAAAAATACGTCATTTATATTTCCCCAGGTTTTATAGAAACGGTATTTTTTATTTTTATGGTATTTGCCTTGGTTTAGAAAATACAGCCATTGTAACTTTCAAAAACTCACCCTGTATATACTTTTATATTTACTGACTAAATGTGCAATTTTGTTATCTGGAAAACATATTAATACATTT